>JAOVVB010073885.1:1564-13894 GCA_028570985.1 Heterobranchus longifilis
ATCAGTTGTAGCATTGTCTGGTGAACATACAGTGGTGCATGATGGCGAGGAAAGGGAACAGTCACTGTTGTTGCCACTTGCTGAGAGGTGCTGGTTTGTGGTATTAGTCACCTCCTCTGCCTTCAGTCTGGCAAAGTTTGACATCTCCCCTTTTGTGTTTGAGAGAGACTGACTTTGTTGGGTATCACTGATGATAGTGGCAAGATTAACGAAGACCTTGATTCTGTTAAACTTGAGCCTCGACTGAATCCTCATTCTCCAGCCCTGTGATTGGATGCAGCATTTTGCCTGTGTGGCTGAGCCCAGTGGCTGGTTGATGTCTTTGTTGCTGCTCCTACCTGTCTCTCATTATGACGTACCCCAGCAGGGTCTGCTTGGCGAGCTCATTCTTATTCAGCAGCAGATCCAGCGGCACGAGGAGGAGGTCCGGCGGGCCGCTGCAGCCAATAGTGCGCGTCCCCCACCGCCAGAGCCTGCTCCCAGTCCGCCTCCGAACCCCAGCCCCCCTCAACAGAAACGCAAGGTGAAGGTCCCCCACCCCACTTAGATCCGCCCTAACCCACCAAAGCCTCCTAAAAGGTCACAGCTGCAAAGAAGAAACACAATAGAAATAGAGTATAGATATATCTTTTAGGACAATGTCATTTCTACCAGCCGCCTTGTTAAATAAGTTAATTTAACACCAGGCTGAGAAGTCTGTTGCACCTGAACACCCAACAGTGATGTCACAGTGTACTGATATACTGTGGAGTACACGTCAACATCACTTCAGCAAGGTGAAAAGTTAAACCACCGGAGGTCAGCAAAAACAAGATTTTCAAATTGCTCTGTAACTAACTTCATTTGTAAGAATAGCGCTGGCAATCTGAATATTTATATAAAACTAAAATAAAGAATTGAAGATCCAAATTTTAGAAGCAGTGCTTTCTGTTACTCCCTAATACACAGGGCATGGTAGACACAAAAACATGAACGGCTGCAAAATAATTAATTAATATAATAATACATGCCAGTGCCATGGCCATGCAATGAATGCAATGTGTGTGATGCCAACAGCAACATCTTAAGATGAAATGCAACTCAGTACAACAGCATAAATTATTAACCATTATTATTGACTCCTCTCTGACTGAATGTATTTATTGCATTGCTATGGCTTTGGATTGCATTATATTTTACAGGTGTTTGTGTGTAACTCTTTACTTTAAGACATGGCGTTAGTGTTTTAGAAAATATATTTTTTTATATAATTTTTTAAGCTCATTTTATAATATTTGTAGAGCAGATTAATTGACCTGTCAATACTTAGGGCAGAAACATGCTCCACGCAAGTACGCGAACACAGACGCTTCAAGCTACGCAAGATCAAATTTGAGCAATTTATGTACTTTGTCACCTCTTCATTGAGACTGACGTTGTTTTCTTTTTTCCTTCCTTCTATGCAGAAGGCACAGCACTACACGCTCCTCCACAGACACCATGTTTGTTTACTACTGTGGTCATGGAAACGCTCTGATTAGCTCTTGAGGACTGATGTTTGTGCCAGTTGGGCCAGACGTTGTCATTTGCATCCGCGTACTTGCGTGGACCATGTCTCAGGCTTTAGTCTGTCCCCTACAATACCCAACAGTAGCCTCCATGTGTCACCCCATAGTCTGTCAGGCTCAGCTTGTGGAGAAGGCATGCATGGACCTTCACATAGCCAGAAGCACAGTGACGTAGCTCAGTCCCACTCTCTCATGCAAATGGATGGATAATCATCAGCAGCACTCCATTCATATACGGAAACACTGCATGGAGTGGAGTGGCAAACAGCTGCATGGTGTGAGCTGCACTTTTTGAAGCTACCATGAATGGACCGAACTATATAACAATGAGTTGATTATATTGTCAGCAACAAGGTAGAAGCCTTAAGCTTATGAGCAGTTTTGTAATGCTTAAATACAGTAAGTCTCTTTAATTATGGAAATTCAAAACATTCTAATGCACTGTTGGCGCAATGCCATTAGAAGGTAATTTACAACACACTTGTTGTATAGTGTAGAAATAGTTTTATCATAGTTAGAATATTGTTAATAGTTTGGTGTGTCTTGTTAATACCCTTTTCTTCTGCTGCCAATCCCATGTGTTCATGTTTGCTGTGTCTTCTGCTTTCTGTCCTGTCTCTCATCCTGACAAACATGTTGTACAAAATATACAATCAAATGAGGTTTGCCCAATCATGAAAAATCAAGCTGTAATAATGATGAAATGATTTTGAGAGATTTCAATTCAGCATCTGTTTTTCAGGGCTCACTCTGTGATTTGTGCCTGTTTGTGATTTTATAACTTGTCGATCGAAGCGGAGTAATCCCGGAATGAGTAGTGTCTGCCTGAAATTGGATTTGTGTTCCTCTCTTTATGCATTAACTTGATTCTCTCACCTCTGGTCCTCTCTGTAATACAGAGTGCACGTAATGAATCTTCGTGGTGCTGGTGGGATTTCGTGCTTGTGAAGTTGCACAGTAACGGGAAGCCCTTATTTTCAAAACAGAAAGCAAGCATTAACTCAAATCTCTGCTGTTCTTTTTCTATTTTCTACTTCGACCTCCAGTCATCAGACAAAGAAAAGATAGACCAGCTTCAAGAAGAACTTCTCCGTACGCAGGTACAGTAGACTGTGTGTTACTTTTGATCAAATCTGTATCGGTATCATGTAACTCATCCAAATTTGATTTAAGAGCTTTTATTTTCCAATATTTTAAATACTGTATGTATGTCTTATTTCACAGTGATATAAAATTGTAAATCCCACAATTGCACCACTAGATCAAATACTGCCACCAGGTTTGGGCAAAAATGTTTTTAGATGTAAAGTGTTACTGATGCTGGTTGCTGATTGGATTCTACCATTTATCTCACAGCTAAAATATCAACGCATGCTGGAGCGAGTGGAGAAGGAGAATAAAGAGTTGAGGAAAGTGGTGCTGCAAAAAGATGATAAGGGGATTCATCAGAGGAAAGTGAAGGTGGGTTGAACATTTAAACACACACAGACAATAAACACACCAATACACGCTAATATGCAATTTTAAAGTATAGGCTTGGATTATATTATCAAACATGATCATTCTACAGATACAGGAATATTTTCTTAAATTCTTTAGGTACAGTGACTGTAATGCTGCTGTTTGTTGCCTATTATATTATATTAGTTTAGTTATTCATGTATTCCTTTAGTTATTCCTTGCTGTCATTGTCACTCTGGATAAGAGTGTCAACTAATTACAATGTAAATATATATATAGCATTAATATCCATTGTCATTGTGTCATTTCATGCAGAAATCTCTTATTGACTTGTATTCTGAAGTCCTGGACATCTTGTCTGATTATGATGCTAACTACAACACCCAGGACCACCTACCCAGGGTAAGGAGCAGTCAAATGTAGTTCTACTGTTCATGGGAAATTCATTTCTATCAAAGACGGGCTAGATGTTTGAAAGATTTCTTTTTTTGTTTGTTTCTGGGGCCAGAAACTGAAATCCCAAATGTTATGTCATTTATTTTTTGTGGTAGAATCTGAATCTTGATTTGTAAACTTGTTATATTTCTTGGATCCTTTTCCACTTACGCCATCGGGTCTCCTCTTCTGTCCTCTGGCCGTTTATCTGTATTTTCCTCCTCTTCTGTTTCAGGTGGTGGTGGTCGGGGATCAGAGTGCTGGGAAGACCAGTGTGCTGGAGATGATAGCCCAGGCCAGGATCTTCCCCAGAGGCTCAGGAGAGATGATGACCCGCTCTCCTGTCAAAGTATGTGAAACCACACTGGCTGCTGATTCCTTTTTAAAAGGACAGAAAAAAAGATTTACACATGTATTCACACTACACATATTGTCAGAATTTGCTGTCATGAAATGACGACATTGACAGCCTTTGTGAGCCAGAATCGACAATGAAAGAACGTATTTTGTGAGAGGAAAATGTGTAGGAACCCAGTTCTGATGGATTTCTGTGATTGATCTGAGTCCTTAACAATCTTCTGTTTGCAGGTAACACTAAGTGAAGGCCCCCACCATGTGGCCATATTTAAGGACAGTGGCCGAGAGTTTGACCTTACCAAGGAGGAGGACGTAAGTCACAAATTCACTCACCCCATCCACCTAATATGAATGTCAGCACTTTTTTATCTGTTTACGTCATGATATCTGGCGTCTGTTCCTCTGTCCTGTAGCTGGCTGCTCTGAGGCGCGAGATCGAGCTGAGGATGAGGAAGAGTGTGAAGGAAGGACAGACCGTCAGCTGTGAGGTTGGATATCATGCTTCCATTCAGATTTCTAACAAAACAGCTGCTTGTTTACTTCTGTAATGTTTCACAGAAATAATGTTTTTCTTTTTGCACCTCAGACAATATCCTTGAGTGTCAAAGGCCCCGGCATCCAGAGGATGGTGCTTGTTGACTTACCAGGAGTCATCAGCGTGAGTATACATTCTCAAATTATTAAGAGTGGGAATGTTTACACATTTCTTTGACTGTATGCCGGATACTTTCTGTAATGTACATTATTGCTTACTGTTTTTATATTATTTTTCACAGGATATCTGTTTCAGATCATTATTTTTTTCTCGTACTGTTTGAGATTTGTAAAACCAAAGCCAACAGACCAAACGTGTCTTCACAAATACTGTCTCTCAAAGTGTTGAATGTGTGTCTCTCAGACTGTGACTGCAGGCATGGCAGCAGATACTAAGGAAACCATCTTCAGCATCAGCAAGGCCTACATGCAGAACCCCAATGCAATCATCCTCTGTATACAGGGTAAGCCATGAGTATACTATTCACAGCTGCAACAGTCGTAGCATTTGTCTTAGGCTGCATTCACATACCCTCAGGAGCTCCGGCGATTCGCCGCAGGATTGTGCGGCGGTGTGGGAGTGTCACTTAAATGGCTCATTTGTGTGACGTCCTGTTGTGTACTTAAACCCCCTGATGTAGCACAAATAGACCTTATATTTCACAATTATTGTTTTGCGTCAGAGCATTTTAGCGTCAGAGCACTTGATTCATTTCACGGAGAAATAAAAGAGACGAAGGACTGTGTTTTGTGATTTGTGCTGGAGCTTGTTGCAGGAAACTCAGCTGTTACACAAACTCCTGGGCAGTTAAGTGCTTGTTTAGTTTTTTACTCATATTTTTTTTTAAACTTTCTGGTGGCAGCGATAGAGGCAGAGATGTTTACCGTTTACTGTACAATACTCTCACAGCACCTCAAAACGGACTGACAAGTCTGATCGCTGATAATTGGCCACCGCAGCTTGACGTCAGGTTGCGTTTCTCCAGAAGTTGAATCTGTGCGGTCTGAACACAGCCTTAGTTAGTCAGTCAGAGGGCTTAAATCCCCCTCCGCTTCTGTCCTATGTCACCAAATCTCAGTCTTTCATGGTTTTCATACTCTTTACCATCCTCCTTGTTATATCTGACACCATTGTCATATCTTCTGTGCCCTCCTTGTCTTCCTCCAGATGGCAGTGTGGATGCAGAGAGGAGCATTGTAACAGACTTGGTTAGCCAGATGGACCCCCAGGGGAAGAGGACCATCTTTGTCCTGACCAAGGTGGACTTGGCTGAGAAGAACCTGGCCAGCCCGAGCAGAGTAAGATGCCTTAGCTGTCCCAAAAATCCAATACAACAAAAAGTGTTACTTTATCAGTAAAGGATTATACTGACTGTTAATGCTACAGGGTCTTTATTGTTCCTCATCAATTCAATCAGTTCTTAAAAGTGATAAAATGAATCATAATCATTATCATCCCCAGTTAAATGGCAACAAGATTGCAGAAATATTGAGTAAAGACAGCCTAAAGCTGCATTTGATGAACAAAACAGCTGCATTTGCAGATTTCAAAACAGTTACAAACCAGTAATGACAGCTGCTGTTAGTGAAGCTATATGCAGCTGCTCCACAAGAGGGAGCTCAGCACTTATATTTTAACTCAATGCTCCCTCAATGAGCCAGTGTTGGGGACTACAGAGTGGACTGGCATGAGAATTGAAGTCCTTTTGTTGTGCATTTTATCTTTCAGATCCAGCAGATAGTAGAAGGAAAGCTGTTTCCCATGAAGGCCCTGGGCTACTTTGCAGTGGTGACAGGAAAAGGTAACATCTACTGCTGAGTAATCCATCATGCTGCATTTAACTTCACATTACAGTTTTATGACACCAATTGTGGTAAGTTACCATGGAGCTAGTTGGAGGTTCTCATGGTAGGGCTGCACTATACATGGTTTTTTAAAATCCTCAAACTTGTGCAGTAAACATGTTGCGAAAGACCCTTTTTTTTTTTAGTTATAAATGAGTTGTCTATCATTCTTTTTTTTTAATGGTGCATTTTGTGTTCAGTTCAATGTTCAATTTTAAGAAAACAATGTTGGAAATAATTTCCTTTCCTTTTTTTAATTTAACAAGCAATTTGCAGTGTTTTTGTTGTTTATTTTGTTGTATGAAAGCAGCAGAAAGGCACTTTAATATCTGTTTATTTATCGCAAGTAATATCATTATCACGATATCCAACAACATTACTGCATATTTTCCATTTTGCATACATTCTTTTGAAGGGAAGTTTTTGCCCTGTATAACCTGAATTATGTAGCGCTCATACTGTGATTACATGCATTTAGATCTTATTATTGCTCTGCATGAAATCTAACATTAACTGTCATTTACTCACACCTTGTCCCTCTTGTGTGCAGGGAGCAGTGGTGAAAGCATAGACTCCATTAAAGACTATGAGGAAGACTTTTTCCAGAACTCCAGATTACTAAGGCAAGTTACACGTGATTCACCAAAACATTAATGCTTCATCAAATGAATTAATTTAAAGCTGACAAGGAATGTGTGTATGCAACTAGGGACGGCATGCTGAAAGCCCACCAGGTGACCACGAAGAACTTGAGTCTGGCCGTCTCAGACTGCTTCTGGAAGATGGTTCGGGAGTCTGTTGAACAGCAGGCCGATGTCTTCAAAGGTACGACTGCACTAACTGTTATCCCTGGGAGGGTTGACTGATTTATATGGCTTGTTATTTGTGCCATTGAGTGAATGTTTATATCCAATACCTTTTACGTTCCCAGGCATGTTTTAATAGTGTGAATGGACATGGTTGGATTTTATTCATTAACAGGGAACAGGTGCTACTCCTCCTCTTCTCCTCTCCCTCCTCCCCGTCACACTTTTCCGCTCTCCTTCCAGCTGCAATTAGTCGAGACAATCTCAAGCCCATTGCTAACAGCACGAGAGATTTATGGCCGTGAGACTGCAGTTCCCACAGGCCCATTGTGTGGCGTATCGATCCATATCCCATCAAATCACACACAGCCGGCCTCCATCCTCCATGCTTGGCGCCACCGTGGCCCCACAAACCAGCAATTAGCCTAATCTCCACTGTGGATAGGGAGCTGTGGAAAGGGGCAGCAGGCTTGGTGTGTGTGTGTGTCTGTGTGTGTGTGCGTGCGTGTGCATGTGCGTGTGCATATATGACAACTAAAACTCTGACTTTTGATAAAGAGTGTGTGATTGGCCCCATCCCCTCTCCTCCTAAGGGACCAGTTAAGATAGTGAATGTGCAAAGTCCTCGCCCACTTTTATTAAACGATAGGCACCATTTGCAGTCTGAAAGCTGTCTTTATATCATACCAGGTTAAAACAAAGCAGGCCCTGTCCCTGTATGGCCATTGCCTTTTGACTGTAGATAATTACTGTTTGATGGAGCGTAACATCAAAGCTGAAAAAGCAATAGAAACATGCAGGAGATGAGTTTTGTCTCAGCATGACAAATGATACATATCAAGGTAGATTAATTTAGACATTTTAAGGGGCCATGGTAAGTTTAAGGCTTTATGATGAAAACATTACTATTCAATTATAATTTTACTTATGTAATGTATTTAAATGTACATTTATATATTTGTGTATTTATTTATTAATTACAGTGTTGGGACTAATATGCTACAGTAACTCTGTTACTTTGGGCAGTAACTAGTTTGTTTAAATGAAATATATATTTTCACTGTCTCTCCTCATCCTCACCCCAGCATCTCGCTTCAACCTGGAGACAGAATGGAAGAACAACTACCCTCGTCTGAGAGAGCTGGACAGGGTGAGAAACACAAACAGCAAGTGCACCTAAATTACACATTTAGGTTTTTATTTAATAGAGGCTCGACAAAAAACAAAGTATGGGGGTCAGAAAGTGGTAGCTCGTTGGTGGTCCTGTTTAGAAAATCTAAGGATTTATGCAAGAGTTTATAAAAGTTGCATACAATTAAAGTTTTCCAAAGGTGTTACAGTAATGATACAGATGTTTTTTTGTTTTTTTTTCAGAATGAACTCTTCGAAAAAGCCAAAAATGAAATCTTGGATGAAGTCATTAGTTTGAGTCAAGTGACCCCACAACACTGGTAAGTTAATGATGCATTTAAATACCATTAGCAGCACAAACATTTTAAACTGTAATTCAATTTATTTATTTTTTTAATTTTTCTTTCCCAAGTGCAAGATTCCTCCTGTAGTCGGGTCAGATTTCAGTTCTAGCATTGGAAATATAGATCATCATTTTACTATTGTTAGTATAAGTGTTTTATCCACTCTATGTAGGATATTAGTCTTAATGAGATGCCACCTTCTGTGTAAAAGTGTCTACCTGTTCTTTGCTTAAAAGCAATTAGATCATGAATTTCCACTCCTCCAGCATTCCACCAGACATGAGTGGAAAGCTATTTTTAGACTACATTTATCTGTGCATGAATGTATACTTATACCTCACCCCAATGAGGAAAACCTTGCTAAATGAGATGTATGCATGGTGTTGTGGCCGTCCCCAGTGTGCGTGCCATCAGTTTTCCCAGATCAATACTCTGATGAATGGCCCATGGACAGGAACAGGGGTGGCCCTGTTAGCCAGCCAGCATCTAGCCAGCACTATTGGAGATAGCGCTTATTGACAGTGAGGAGTGCTAGCCTGAACAAAAGGGGAGCCTAATGAAATATGAGCGTGCGTTTATGATAAATGAGAGAGGCGCAGCACTGGTCTGGTCTCACGGGGACTTGGGGAGGGTTTTGTTCCATTGTCACACGGCCCTGGAGAGATTGGGCGAGAGTGTGGAGGCTGTTAGCTGCTAACAGGGTCAGACTGGAGCTGTATTGGAATCTACAGTCAAGTGCAATTGCAGCAGCACTGAGCGATCCCTCTTCACTCATTGTTTTCTTACCCCACCGGGTCACTTAACTGAGCTGAGACACCTGCAAGCAACTTTGTTACAAACACTCTTGCTTGTTTGATCCATCTTAAATCTAAATCTGAAAATAATGATCATATTAAAAAAAAAAAAAAAGTTACATGGATCTACGATATGGTCGAAGCACCTTCAGCACACAGAGAACCAAAATCACAACATCTGGAGGCGCCAATCAAAAGATATCTTCTTCCCTCCAGTTACTGTAATACTCATGGCACACCAATCAAATGTTCTCCAACAAACAGACAAACACAGATGTTTGTTTGGCGTATCACGGCTGTCTGTCCTAGTTTTTCGAATTGTTTGGAGATGTTTGTCAGATTTGACATGTCTGATGTGTTTGTCCTTGTTTGATGAAGTTTAATCAAGAGTTATATTTATTCATATCGCCTACATGCCAATGTGTTATGCAATTTGACTGTGACCTGATTAAGTTAGCTTAATATTTGGTACTCACCTGTTGCCAAAAACCTCAAAGTGACCATCAGTTTTATTCTTTTTTTTACCAACAAATGAGTTGCTAGATTTACTCTGCATTTTACTTGACCCAGGCAAACGGGTAATCCTTATTGTTGAGCCCCGAAGGAGTTTCTCCAAATTTCAGTAGATCTCCTCGTCACTCTCCATTTTGAAATCAACTTTTTGACCTGTTAAGTTTGGTCATAAGTTGGCACAACTTATCTTGTACTCTCCCAGGGAGGCCATCTTGCAGAAGAAGCTGTGGGAACGTGTTTCCACCCATGTGATTGAGAACATCTACCTGCCTGCTGCCCAAACAATGGACTCTGGTACCTTTAACACCACCGTAGACATCAAGCTCAAGCAGTGGACCGACAAGCAGCTTCCACACAAAGCACTGGAGGTAACGCACACTGTCCTTGTACAACTGCTCATTATGTAATTCACATTGTTTAAAGGGAGATGTTGACTATTACTTGAAATCAAATCAAACTTTGCTTAAATCAGATCTTATAAGTTGACCCTCTGCAGATATGAGGAAAATATATATTAGTTTCAGTTCCTGTTGTTGTATTTCTTTGATTTGACATTTTACTGATATTCAAATTCGATAATGTAGCATCGTAATGTACTCATTGTTCTGCACTAAGATTTAGTTCAACTCCTGTGCCACAGACTGCAGGAATGTAAGAAATGTCCAATCAGGCAATGGCCTTGTGGTAATATGAGCCTCCTCTTTCCCCACTATACTTGGCCTCCCATTAGGTTGCCTGGGAGACACTGCAGGAAGAGTTTGCCCGCTTCATGGCTGAATACAAAGGCAAAGACCAGGACGACATTTTTGACAAGTTGAAGGAGGCTGTGAAGGACGAGGGCATCAAGAGGCACAAGTGGAATGAGAGGGCCATGGACAGCCTGGTAAATACGCAGTAAATCCACTCTCTCTCTGTGTGCAAGGGTACCGAGAGCACACGCAAGAAACTGGTCTTGCTAACGTTGATGCAAATACCCATTGATGCTAACAAGTGGCACACCTAGTACAGGACTTAAACCGATAGTTTGGATGTTTTGAAGTGTGGTTGTATGAGATATTTATCCATAGTCAGTGTATTACCAACAGTAGATGGTGGTCGGCACACTGGAGTCCCAACATAGAAGCTAAGCAATGTACTGCTGTGGACAGGGCCACGCAGCAAAACTTATTTTAGCCACATAAAAAAATCTAAAAGTTGCTTATCTACCGCTGCCTCGGTCAGTTGGTTTGTTTGTGTTATTGTGTAACTAACCGATCAAGGCAGCGGTAGACCAGCAATTTAGCTTCCGTGTCAGGACTCCTGTCTGTTTCTCTAAACTGGGGGTGTGCCGACTGCCGTTGACTGTAGATAACACACTGACTATGGAAAAGTACCTCTTACAACCCCACTCCAAAACATCCAAACTATCTCTTTAATATGCATTGCAATTACTTTGCAGCGTAACTAAGGTTTTCTTCTTGCCTCCACGTGTGTGTGTGTGTGTGTCTGTGTGTTTGTGTGTCAGAGGGTGATCCAGCACAATGCCCTAGAAGACCGCTCCATCACAGACAAGCCTCAGTGGGATGCAGCCATCCAGTTCATGGAGGAAACCCTGCAGTCACGCCTCAAAGACAGTATGTTAGCCATGATGGCCTCACACAGTGTGACTTAACCAGTACTAACTAGACTCCCTTCCCAGTCTTAACCATGTGATATCTTACCTGTCGCAATGTTTCAAAGCACTGTGTAGATATATAGATATTTCCTCTCCATTAGGATACAAGGTTAGAGTTCAAACATAGTCAGGTCAGATTCATTTAAAGAACAGATTCTTACATTTGCTCTGGCACATTTGCCACATTTTAGGGTAAATCGTTGAACAAGTCACAGACGCACAGAGGACGGCTTGTGAGAAGCAGTCATGCTTCTGGGCTATCTCGTCTAGTCTTCCACAGTTAGAGCTCTGTTTCTGTGGCGCCAGGAATGCTCAAGACACATGATCTTGTGATTGTTGTTGTGATGTGGATAGAAGTGGCTACTACTGTAAGTAACATACTCACAACATACATGCTCTCCTCTCTTCTTGTAGCTGAGTCTGTGATCAGAGATATGGTGGGTCCTGGCTGGAGGCAGAGGTGGTTCAACTGGATGAATCGCACACCAGATCAGGTCAGAGTTCGAGGGCTCTCCAAATTCCTTGGTATAACTGTGCTTGTTTTTTAGAGCCACCACAAATACTTTAAAGTGGAAGGATCAAAGGGCACTCGTTAAACTGGTATAATGCCAGTTTCCCCGTTAATGCAAATCCCCATGTATAGTATTTAAGGTCTAAGAGCTTGATAGAAGCACAGAATTGTATTTTTATTTTACCTTCATTTTACCAGGAATATTCCCATTGAGATTCAGAATCTCTTTAACAAGGGGGTCCTGGTCTCAAGACAGCAGCAGAAAAAGTTTCACATGAAAGAACAAACAGCAGTCTTAAAACAAAACAAGTTCTCCTCCTCCATGTTTTAAAGTATGTAAAAATAATCTGCTATGATTAATATTTTGTTTAACATGGTTTTCCCACAAAAAAGTAAAA
>JAOVVB010073895.1:0-13893 GCA_028570985.1 Heterobranchus longifilis
TGCTCAGCAGAGTTCCCTCCTCCAACACCAGTGCATTCAAAAAGACAAGAAGCTGTATCTATGCCCACAATGTGGAAAGGATTTTCTTTACAGATGTCGTCTCCTGCAACATCAGCGCGTTCACACAGAAAAGAAGCCACATCACTGCTCACAGTGTGGAAAAACTTTTGCTCAGCAGAGATCGCTCCAAAACCACAGATGCATTCGGACAGAAGAGAAGCCGCATCGGTGCTCACAGTGTGGAAAGGTTTTCATTTACAAATCTATTCTCCAGCGGCATGAGCGCATTCACACAGGAGAGAAGCCATATCAGTGCTCGCAGTGTGGAAAGAGGTTTACTTATCGGAGTTCTCTCCGACAACACCAGTGCATTAACAACGAAAATAAGTCGTTTCAGTGCTCACAGTGTGGAAAGTGTTTCTATAGCAGGAGTCGTCTCAAGCGCCACCTACCAGTACATGCAGAACAGAAGCCGTATCAGTGCTTAAAATGTGGAAAAGGTTTCAGTTCCAAATATCTCCTGCAGTGCCATGAGCATGTTCACACGGGAGAGAAGCCGTATCACTGCTCACTTTGTGGCAAGAGTTTTACTCAAAAGAATTATCTCAAGGTCCATCAGCGCATTCACACTGGAGAAAAGTCTTACACATGCTCGCAATGTGGAAAGTGTTTCAACGGACAAAGTATTCTCAAGGCACATCAGCGCATTCACACTGGAGAAAAACCTTATCACTGCTCAGAGTGTGGGAAGAGTTT
Organism: Heterobranchus longifilis; assembly: GCA_028570985.1. NCBI lineage: Eukaryota > Metazoa > Chordata > Actinopteri > Siluriformes > Clariidae > Heterobranchus > Heterobranchus longifilis. The sequence continues at coordinate 757 of JAOVVB010073895.1, forward strand.
CCTTTACAGATGTCTTCTTAAGCGCCACCTGACAGTTCACACAGAACAGAAGCCGTATCGGTGCTTAAAATGTGCAAAGAGTTTCAGTTGCAAATCTCTCCTGCAGTGCCATGAGCATGTTCACATGGGAGAGAAGCCGTATCACTGCTCGCTTTGTGGCCAGAGTTTTACTCAAAAGGCAAATCTCAAAGCCCATCAGCGCATTCACACTGGAGAGAAGCCTTACACATGCTCACAATGTGGAAAGTGTTTCAGCGAACAAAGTACTCTCAAGGAACATCAGCGCATTCACACTGGAGAAAAACCCTATCACTGCTCAGAGTGTGGGAAGAGTTTCAGGCGAAAGGGTGCTCTTCGATATCACAAGCGCGTTCACACTGGAGAGAGGCCTTACATCTGCTCACAGTGTGGAAAGAGTTATATTTTCCCCTCTTCTTTTAAATTACACCTGCGCATTCACACAGGAGTGAGACCTTATCACTGCTCAGAGTGTGGGAAGAGTTTTATTCGATCATGTGATCTTACAAGACACCAGGTCATCCACACGAAGAAAAGCAGAAATTAATGGAGCTCACACCCGTGTTACAGAAGCTGTATCAGTGCTAACAGTGTGGGCACAGATTTATATATTAAACAGAGGTTTACTTAAGTACTATAAATAAGTAAATATGCAATTTAAATGTGATTGAACTGTAGATTTTCAGCTGTAATTCAAGGAGTTTAACCAATATATTGTATTATGGTTTAGTCTTTTTTTTTTTTAACAGCCCCTCAATTTATAACAGGTTTAAAAGTATCTAGACATAGTAATAAAATTATAGATATTTTTATTATTTAGAACACTTGGACTCAAAAGCTTTGCAGTGAATTCCTACTTGAAACAAACGACATTGCCATATGTTTTGAAGGGCTTTAACAAAATATTGCCCTAACTAGTTAGGCGTTACAGCATTTTCTTTTACCTCCACGTCCCTCCACTTCAAAGGATCCAAGGCATCAAGTAACACTAATAGTAACATATAAAATATGACATACAGTATTATGTAGACATTATACATCTGAACAGTTGAGGGTTAAGGGCCTTGTTCAAGGGCCCAACAGGGGCAACTTGGTGGTGGCGGGGTTTGAACCAGGGATCTTCCAGACCATAGTTCAGTAGACTTTAACTACTGAGCTTGGAGTTTGGTCTTCAGCAAGTGAAAAGCAGCTCAGGGTGGTTGAGATCAGGTGTCTGACTTTTCCCTTTTAGAACATCATTATTATTATTATTATTATTATTATTATTTTAATAATCAGAATTTGACTGAATCTGAGCAGAAAGTAGATTTAGTCTATACACTCCAGAATTCATTCTGCTGCTTCTATCAGCAGCCACATCACCAATAATACAGTCCCTCTGCAGCCAGATACACCATTGCCATAAAGCTACCTCCACCATGTTTCTTGATGATGATCATGATCGTCCATCATTCTGCTACAAGTTTGCCTTATATTAGAACTATTTTTAGTTTTGTTAAGATTTCCAATTTCTTTGGTGCAATTAACATATAACTCAAATATGTTTTAGTTTTTTTTTTTTCAATAAAAACTATTTTGCTGATCTTTTTGAACTTCTTTTTGTTTTCATCAAGCGTGCTTTACACTGGACTAAGTAAAAAGTGTCTATATGCATTTTATTCATGTAGTGATTTTTAACTTTAGCCATTTTAACTAAAGTACCTTACATAAACCCAGGTCTGGTTTTAGATTCATAATGAACAAAAGGAAAAAGTGGTGAAGAAAGAGCTGAAAGGAACCAGACTCTAAATGTAATCAATGCTGTTCTTGGAGATCTAATAATCAGCACTGAGGTAAAGCCTTGCGTTAAAATACCTGACATTCCCGATCAGTTAATCAAATGACAAAGAGACAAAACATTGTCAGCTGCGTGAAGTCATTAAATTTCACTTTTAGTGAAATGCATAAAAGAATGGAGAATGATTGAAATGGTCATAATAGTGTTGCTGAGGTAAAATATATAACATTGATCTACAATAAAATGTGTTTACACTAAACGGAATGAGTGAGGAAGATGCACAGGATCTGAAACATATCAAAATAGAGAAATGCATGAGAATATTTACAAAGATGTTAAAATGTTTGCATTGGGTTTAATTATACATCAAAATCATTTAACATGTTTAAATTAATGGCAAAATTTCAGTGTGAGCTGATTAAAAATCAGTAGTAACAGTTGGTATATTTAGCATAAAATAGTAAGGGTATATCAGAGTATATCAAAGTATATTTTGGATCAATAAAGTATCTATCTATCTATATAAAACCTTAATTTCCTAGTTAAATGTAATTTATTCGATGAATAAACATATCAATATATATGTATATGCAAGCCAAACAAGGCAGAATATAACAAAAATTTAATCTGAATTTGACAATCAATTTTAACACAAAATAACGTATCATGATTCATAAAAACACTCATAAGCTATTAAGTTACAGTAAAAGACTCACAGCACTGCACTCAATTTTTTACTATTAGTCTGTTCACAGTACTAATCTAAATCCTTATAGAGCGAAGTGGATTGTATGGGTGACATCTCTCGACTAACCAGAGAGAGTGCATGTGAAGTAGAAACGTTACCATCATCCAGTCCAGTAGGTGGTGGATAAACATCTCACTACAGGACAAAGGAGAAGAAGAAGTTGTTGTTTGGCCGCATGGACTGCCTTTTTATTCAGCTGAGCTAAAACAATCTCTACATGTAGCTGTTTCTACCTACAGTTTTACAGCGACTGTTAAATTTAACTGAGTTAAACTAATAACGGCATTTGAAGAGGATTAACTTACTGATCCTGAGGTAAGTTATAGTCTAAACAGTTACTGACTGGATCCTAAATGGATCTCTGGCTCATATGTAATAGTGTCCGTATTTTAACGTTCTTAACTTTGGTAATTAGTTAGCTAATTAGTTAGATTATAGGTATGTTACATTAAAAAATAAAACTATATATGCATATATAGTAGTAGTAGTATATAGAGTAGTTTTACACTTTTTGCGGTACTCTGTAGCCAAAAGGTGAGGAGAATAAACCATGGAGGTGGTGCACAGTCCTGACAAACATATGATATTTACTTTATATTTTCACTTACTCCACTTTTGAATGCCAGATAAGTTAACTTAAAAGAGTTTTTAATTATTAGCAGTGGTATGTAGTCAAATGCTATGAGAATAAACCATAAAGGTGGTGGAGACTTCTTTATGTTTCTCTTTATGTCACCAATTATCCAGCTTTTGCATTTAGCCTCGACACCCTAGCTAACAAACAAACTATCTAACCCTCCTGAGGTTGAATCCCAAATAGAGTAATACATTTGCAAGCAACAATGAGCGGGCCCAAGCACCCTGCGCCATCGCCACCCGGGTGCAGCAGAAACATAGTGGGCTAACTGGGCACATGCATTTAAAGGGGATATCCCAATACTATTATGGCATAATTTTAGAAAAGGGGCAATTTTATGTTTGGACCTCCAAAAAGCCCCAGAGGCTGGAAAAAAACATCACACTATGATGTCACTCAATATAATACCACACAGAAAGTTATTAACCACTTTTCGTAGAAGTTTAAGACATAATTTCGGCTGACACGTTTGAGATATCAAAAATCCCTCCACAATGTATTGACATCACACTGACCTGGTTTGTTGGTGATCGTATAAATCCCCCAGAAGGAGTACATCAAAATCCATTAAGGGGTAAGGGCCCTTGCCACCACAGGGGGCTAAACTCTCAGGCATCCTAATGGCAGCAGATCAAATCAAATCAAACCAAATCAACTTTCAACCTGTCTCTTGATTTTCATGACTTTTTGAACGTAATAAGACCCCCCAAAAGGATGGGGGGACCCCCCACCAGGATGCTGGAAAAAATCCTTAGAAGAAAAAGAAGGCTCGTCAAACACTAATATGCCATAGGGCTGAGGTCATAAAGCTTGGCCCCTGAAAATGGAAATCTACTGTAGTGTGCTATGTAGGGTGTACACATTAGCTGCACAAGCGATGTCCAAGATAATGATATTTCTTACTGTATCAAGAGCTTAATTCATCTTTGCAACATCATTCATTCTCAATGTATTGAGATCACATAGGCCCGGTTTGTTGCCTCCCTTGAGAGGAGTACTTGAAAATCTGCTGGGTGCAATTTGAAAAAATAGTAAAAATAGTTTTACAATGGCAAGTTGTTTTACAATGGCAAGCTTAATGAGCTCTAAATGTATACCGGGTTCCTTGGGCATACGTGCAAGTGTGTATAAGGTATGCAGCAAAATCTATGCAGCAAATTTTTTTAAATATAATTTTCATGATAGAGTTCAATTTTGTTTCCTCTTACAATAGATAAGGAACATGATGCCCGCAAGAGACTCCAGCAGTCATCAAATGACTATTGGCATTCTTATTTTTGCGATGAGACAAGAACCAGTGCAGACAGGCCTTATTCACTTCTTGGAGCCCGGACAAAGTTTTACTCAAGTGAATGTGCTCACAGCACACCAGCTCAATCATGAACCAGATGAACCACATCAATGCACACAGTGTGGAAAGAGGTTCCTTTCCAGAAGTCAACTCCTTCGACATCAGAGCATCCACTCAGGAGAGAAGCCGTATCAGTGCACACAATGTGGAAAGAGTTTTACTCAGCAGAGCTCTCTCGACATACACCAACGCGTTCACGAAGAAAAGAAGCCGTATCCGTGCTCACATTGTGGCAAGATTTTCATTCGTGAAGGTTGTCTCCTGCGACATCAGCGTGTTCACGAAGAGAAGCCATGTCACTGCTCACGTTGTGGAAAGACTTTTACTCAGCAGAGTTCTTTCCAACACCACATATGCATTCAGACAAAAAAGAATCCGTATCAATGCTCACAATGTGAAAAGAATTTCCTTTCCGGATATTTTTTAAAACGACATGAACGCGTTCACACCGGAGAGAAGCTGTGTCGTTGCTCACAGTGTGGAAAGAGATTTGCTCAGCGGAGTTCCCTCCTCCAACACCAGTGCGTTAAAACAGAAAAGAAGCCGCATCAGTGCTCACAATGTGAAAAGCGTTTCCTTTTCAGATCCGCTCTCCAGCGGCATCAACGCGTTCACACTGGAGAGAAGCCGCATCACTGCTCACAGTGTGGAAAGAGTTTTGCTCAGAAGAAATCTCTCCAAAATCACAGATGCATTCAAACAGAAGAGAAGCCGCATCGGTGCTCACAGTGTGGAAAGATTTACATTTACAAATCTACTCTCCAGCGGCATGAACGCATTCACACAAGAGAGAAGCCATATCATCAGTGCTCGCAGTGTGGAAAGAGGTTTACTTATCGGAGTTCTCTCCGACAACACCAGTGCATTAACAAAGAAAATAAGCCGTTTCACTGCTCAGAGTGTGGAAAGTGTTTCCATAACGGAAGTCTTCTTAAGCGCCACCTACCAGTACATGCAGAACAGAAGCCGTATCAGTGCTTAAAATGTGCAAAGGGTTTCAGTTCCAAATATCTCCTGCAGTACCATGAGCATGTTCACACGGGAGAGAAGCCGTATCACTGCTCGCTTTGTGGCAAGAGTTTTACTCGAAAGAGGTGTCTCATGGTCCATCAGCGCATTCACACTGGAGAGAAACCTTACACATGCTCGCAATGTGGAAAGTGTTTTAACGGACAAAGTACTCTCAAGACACATCAGCGCATTCACACTGGAGAAAAACCTTATCACTGCTCAGAGTGTGGGAAGAGTTTCAGGCAAAAGGGTACTCTTCGATATCACAAGTACGTTCACACCGGAGAGAGGCCTTACATCTGCTCACAGTGTGGAAAGAGTTTTATTTGCCAAGGTGCTCTCAATGTACACCAGCGCATTCACACAGGAGTGAGACCTTATCACTGCCCAGAGTGTGGGAAGAGTTTTATTCGATCAGCTGAGCTTACAAGACACCAGATCATCCACACAAAGTCAAACAAAAATTGATGGAGCTCACACTCTTGTTACAGAACCTGTATTAGTGCTGACGGTGTGGACAAGGATTTACAGTATATATTAAACAGAGGTTTACTTAAGTACAATGAATAAGAAATTTAAATGTTACTGAACTGTAGATTTTCAGCTGTATTTCAAGAAGTTTAACCAATATATTGTATTATGGTTTAGTCATTTTATTATAATTTTTTTAACAGCCCCTCAATTTTCAACAGGTTTGAAAGTATCTAGACATAGTAATAAAAGCATAGATATTTTTATTATTTAGAACATTTTGAGCTTTGCAGTAAATTCCTACTTGAAATCATGGACATGAAGGGCTTTAACAAAATATTGCCCTAACTACTGTAGTTAGGTGTTAACTAGTCCACGTCCCTCCACTTCCAAGTATCCAAAGGATCAAGTAACACTAATAGTAACATATAAATTATGACATACAGTATTATGTAGACATTATACATCTGAGCATTTGAGGGTTAAGGGCCTTGCTGAAGGGCCCAACAGGGGCAACTTGGTGGTGGTGGGGTTTGAACCAGGGATCTTTCAGACCATAGTCCAGTAGACCTTAAGTACTGAGCTTTGAGTTTGGTCTTCAGCAAGTGAAAAGCAGCTCAGGGTGGTTGAGATCAGGTGTCTGACTCTGCCCTTTTAGAACATCATTATTATTATTTTAATAATCAGAATTTGACTGAACCTGAGCAGAAAGTAGATTCAGTCTATACACTCCAGAATTCATTCTGCTGCATCTATCAGCAGCCACATAACCAGTAATACAGTCTCTCTGCAGCCAGATACGTCACTGCCGTCAAGCTACTGTACCTCCACCATGTTTGTTGATCATGATCGTCCATCATTCTGCTACAAGTTTGCCTTATATTAGAACTATTTTTAGTTTTGTTAAGATTTCCAATTTCTTTGGTGCAATTAACATATAACTCAAATATGTTTTAGTTTTTTTTTTTTCAATAAAAACTATTTTGCTGATCTTTTTGAACTTCTTTTTGTTTTCATCAAGCGTGCTTTACACTGGACTAAGTAAAAAGTGTCTATATGCATTTTATTCATGTAGTGATTTTTAACTTTAGCCATTTTAACTAAAGTACCTTACATAAACCCAGGTCTGGTTTTAGATTCATAATGAACAAAAGGAAAAAGTGGTGAAGAAAGAGCTGAAAGGAACCAGACTCTAAATGTAATCAATGCTGTTCTTGGAGATCTAATAATCAGCACTGAGGTAAAGCCTTGCGTTAAAATACCTGACATTCCCGATCAGTTAATCAAATGACAAAGAGACAAAACATTGTCAGCTGCGTGAAGTCATTAAATTTCACTTTTAGTGAAATGCATAAAAGAATGGAGAATGATTGAAATGGTCATAATAGTGTTGCTGAGGTAAAATATATAACATTGATCTACAATAAAATGTGTTTACACTAAACGGAATGAGTGAGGAAGATGCACAGGATCTGAAACATATCAAAATAGAGAAATGCATGAGAATATTTACAAAGATGTTAAAATGTTTGCATTGGGTTTAATTATACATCAAAATCATTTAACATGTTTAAATTAATGGCAAAATTTCAGTGTGAGCTGATTAAAAATCAGTAGTAACAGTTGGTATATTTAGCATAAAATAGTAAGGGTATATCAGAGTATATCAAAGTATATTTTGGATCAATAAAGTATCTATCTATCTATATAAAACCTTAATTTCCTAGTTAAATGTAATTTATTCGATGAATAAACATATCAATATATATGTATATGCAAGCCAAACAAGGCAGAATATAACAAAAATTTAATCTGAATTTGACAATCAATTTTAACACAAAATAACGTATCATGATTCATAAAAACACTCATAAGCTATTAAGTTACAGTAAAAGACTCACAGCACTGCACTCAATTTTTTACTATTAGTCTGTTCACAGTACTAATCTAAATCCTTATAGAGCGAAGTGGATTGTATGGGTGACATCTCTCGACTAACCAGAGAGAGTGCATGTGAAGTAGAAACGTTACCATCATCCAGTCCAGTAGGTGGTGGATAAACATCTCACTACAGGACAAAGGAGAAGAAGAAGTTGTTGTTTGGCCGCATGGACTGCCTTTTTATTCAGCTGAGCTAAAACAATCTCTACATGTAGCTGTTTCTACCTACAGTTTTACAGCGACTGTTAAATTTAACTGAGTTAAACTAATAACGGCATTTGAAGAGGATTAACTTACTGATCCTGAGGTAAGTTATAGTCTAAACAGTTACTGACTGGATCCTAAATGGATCTCTGGCTCATATGTAATAGTGTCCGTATTTTAACGTTCTTAACTTTGGTAATTAGTTAGCTAATTAGTTAGATTATAGGTATGTTACATTAAAAAATAAAACTATATATGCATATATAGTAGTAGTAGTATATAGAGTAGTTTTACACTTTTTGCGGTACTCTGTAGCCAAAAGGTGAGGAGAATAAACCATGGAGGTGGTGCACAGTCCTGACAAACATATGATATTTACTTTATATTTTCACTTACTCCACTTTTGAATGCCAGATAAGTTAACTTAAAAGAGTTTTTAATTATTAGCAGTGGTATGTAGTCAAATGCTATGAGAATAAACCATAAAGGTGGTGGAGACTTCTTTATGTTTCTCTTTATGTCACCAATTATCCAGCTTTTGCATTTAGCCTCGACACCCTAGCTAACAAACAAACTATCTAACCCTCCTGAGGTTGAATCCCAAATAGAGTAATACATTTGCAAGCAACAATGAGCGGGCCCAAGCACCCTGCGCCATCGCCACCCGGGTGCAGCAGAAACATAGTGGGCTAACTGGGCACATGCATTTAAAGGGGATATCCCAATACTATTATGGCATAATTTTAGAAAAGGGGCAATTTTATGTTTGGACCTCCAAAAAGCCCCAGAGGCTGGAAAAAAACATCACACTATGATGTCACTCAATATAATACCACACAGAAAGTTATTAACCACTTTTCGTAGAAGTTTAAGACATAATTTCGGCTGACACGTTTGAGATATCAAAAATCCCTCCACAATGTATTGACATCACACTGACCTGGTTTGTTGGTGATCGTATAAATCCCCCAGAAGGAGTACATCAAAATCCATTAAGGGGTAAGGGCCCTTGCCACCACAGGGGGCTAAACTCTCAGGCATCCTAATGGCAGCAGATCAAATCAAATCAAACCAAATCAACTTTCAACCTGTCTCTTGATTTTCATGACTTTTTGAACGTAATAAGACCCCCCAAAAGGATGGGGGGACCCCCCACCAGGATGCTGGAAAAAATCCTTAGAAGAAAAAGAAGGCTCGTCAAACACTAATATGCCATAGGGCTGAGGTCATAAAGCTTGGCCCCTGAAAATGGAAATCTACTGTAGTGTGCTATGTAGGGTGTACACATTAGCTGCACAAGCGATGTCCAAGATAATGATATTTCTTACTGTATCAAGAGCTTAATTCATCTTTGCAACATCATTCATTCTCAATGTATTGAGATCACATAGGCCCGGTTTGTTGCCTCCCTTGAGAGGAGTACTTGAAAATCTGCTGGGTGCAATTTGAAAAAATAGTAAAAATAGTTTTACAATGGCAAGTTGTTTTACAATGGCAAGCTTAATGAGCTCTAAATGTATACCGGGTTCCTTGGGCATACGTGCAAGTGTGTATAAGGTATGCAGCAAAATCTATGCAGCAAATTTTTTTAAATATAATTTTCATGATAGAGTTCAATTTTGTTTCCTCTTACAATAGATAAGGAACATGATGCCCGCAAGAGACTCCAGCAGTCATCAAATGACTATTGGCATTCTTATTTTTGCGATGAGACAAGAACCAGTGCAGACAGGCCTTATTCACTCCTTAGAGCCCGGACAAAGTTTTACTCAAGTAAATGCACCCTCAGCACACCAGCTCAATCATGAACCAGACAAACCACATCAGTGCACACAGTGTGGAAAGAGGTTCCTTTACAGATGTAGACTCCAGCGTCATCAGCGCATCCACTCAGGAGAGAAGCCGTATCAGTGCACACAGTGTGGAAAGACTTTTACTCAGCAGAAATCTCTCGGCATACACCGACACGTTCACAAAGAAAAGAAGCCGTATCCGTGCTCACATTGTGGCAAGATTTTCATTCGTGAACGTTGTCTCCTGCGACATCAGCGTGTTCACGAAGAAGAGAAGCCGCATCACTGCTCACAGTGTGGAAAGAGTTTTGCTCAGAAGCAATCTCTCCAAAAACACAGATGCATTCAAACAGAAGAGAAGCATCGGTGCTCACAGTGTGGAAAGGTTTACATTTACAAATCTACTCTCCAGCGGCATGAGCGCATTCACACAGGAGAGAAGCCATATCAGTGCTCGCAGTGTGGAAAGTGTTTTGCTCAGCTGAGTTCTCTCCAACAACACCAGTGTATTAACACTGATAATAAGCCGTATCAGTGTTCACATTGTGGAAAATGTTTCCCTTACAGATGTCTTCTTAAGCGCCACCTGCCAGTTCACACAGAAGAGAAGCCGTATCAGTGCTCACAGTGTGGAAAAGGTTTCGGTTTCAAATATCTTCTGCAGTGCCATGAGCATGTTCACACAGGAGAGAAGCTCTATCACTGCTCGCTTTGTGGCAAGAGTTTTACTCAAAAGGCAAATCTTAAAGCCCATCAGCGCATTCACACTGGAGAGAAGCCTTACACATGCTCACAATGTGGAAAGTGTTTCAACGGACAAAGTACTCTCAAGGCACATCAGCGCATTCACACTGGAGAAAAACCCTATCACTGCTCAGAGTGTGGGAAGAGTTTCAGGCGAAAGGGTGGTCTTCAACATCACAAGCGTGTTCACACCGGAGAGAGGCCTTACATCTGCTCACAGTGTGGAAAGAGTTTTAATTGCCAAACTTCTCTCAAAGTACACCAGCGCATTCACACAGGAGTGAGACCGTATTACTGCTCAGAGTGTGGGAAGAGTTTTATTCAATCATGTCAGCTTACAAGACACCAGATCATCCACACAAAGAACAGCAAAAATTAATGGAGCTTACACTTGTCTTACAGAAGCTGCATCAGTGCTAACAGTGTGGGCACGGATTTATATATTAAACAGAAAAGTACTATAAATAGTAGGCCTTTAACAAAATATTGTATTAAACAATTTAGAATTTTAGCATATTCTTTTACCTAGTCCCTCCACTTTCAAAGAATCAAGTAAGACTAATAGTAACATAATTATAAAATACTAACATAATGATAAAATAATACGGTATTAGGATTATTTTAATACTTGGCTGCATATCTCTGAGGTCTGGAACCCATGGACATCACCACATGCTGCAGTTGTATTTACATTTACATTTATGCATTTGGCAGATGCTCTCATCTAGAGTAACTTCCATTTTTATCTCATTACATGTCTGAGCAGTTGAGGGTTTGAACCTGGGACCTTCCAAACCCTAGTCCAATGCCTACTGAGCTACCTCTGCCGCTCAGGTTTGTAGGACTTCCTGCCTTGAGGTTTGGTCTTCAGTAAGTGAAAAACAGCTCAGTTGAGCTGAGGTCAGGTGACAGACTTGGTCATTCTTGAACATCCCAGTTTTTTGGATCTGGTTTCTTTTAGGCTACATTTTGGTTTGTTATCCATCTGAAGCGCTCTCACTCTTATAAGGTTTTTTTAACGCCATTTGGCTGAATCTGAGCAGAAAGTAGATCCAGTCTATACACTCAAGAATTCATCCTGTTGCTTCTATTAGCAGCCATATCACCAGTAATTTCCATGAGAATAATTCTCTGCAGCCATACATGCCAATGCCATAGCACTACATTCAATGTGTTTGATGATGAGCGTTCATCATTCTAGTACAAGTTTGCATTCTATCAGAACTGGGCAGGTTTTTTTGTTTGTTTGTTTAGGTGAGATTTTCTAATGGTGGCACGGTGGCTTAGTGGATAGCACTGTTGCCTGGCACCTACAGGGTCCAGGTTCAATTCCCGCCTTTGTGTGCAGAGAGTTTGCATGTTTCGCCTGAGTTTGCAAGTTCTCTCCATGCTTTGTGGGTTTCCTCCCACAGTCCAAAGACATGCAGATTAGACTAATTGACATTCCCAAATTGCCCGTAGTGTGTGTGTGTGTGTGTGCCCTGTGAGGGATTCTCACCCCATCCAGAGTGTACCCTGCCTCGTGCCCTAAGTCTCCTGGGATGGGCTCCAGGTCCCCCGAGGCCCTGAATACAGGATTAAGTGGTACAGACGGTGAGTGAGTGAGGTTCCCAATTAATTTTTTGCAATGAACATATGCAGTAACTCAAATATTTGTTTTTGTTTTTTTAATAGAAATGAGTTGTTGATTTTTTCTGATCTTTTTAAGCTTCTTTTTATTTTCATCAAGTTTTCTTAACAATAGACTAAGTATAATGTGTCTATATATGTATGCACTAATTTATATACAATATGTAGTGAACGTTAGCCGTTGTTCTAAAGTAGCTTTACATAAACCTAAGTCTGGTTTTAGATCCATAATGAACAAGCTAGAGGACAAAGTGTAGAAGAAAAACCTGGTAAAAAGGAGGTAAAACCTTAGGTAAACATTTAGGCACCTCCAATCAATTAATCAATCAACCAACAAATAAACGAACAAAACATTTTCAGCTGCATGAAAGCATGAAATTTCACTTTTAATCATACATATTCATATATAAATAATGCATTTACACTAAATTGTGAGTGAGTGAGAGTGAGGAAGATGCACAGGGTCTGAAACATATCATTAAGCTAAGGAAATGCATGATATTTACAATGATGTTGGCATATTTGCATTGGGTTTAATTATACATTGAAAAAACTAATTTATCCAACATCGTATTTAAATTAAGGGAAGAATTTCAATGCCAGATAAATAAAAACGTATTGTTACAGTAACAGTATGTTTTGGTTGAACTCATAAAATAGAAATAAGTATATCAAAGTATATTTTGGATCAATAAAGTATCTATCTTTCTATCTAGATAAAAACTAAACTAGTTGAATTACAAACCGGATTCCAAAAAAGTTGGGACACTATACAAATCGTGAATAAAAACTGAATGCAATGATGTGGAGGTG
>JAOVVB010073914.1:0-13893 GCA_028570985.1 Heterobranchus longifilis
CAAGCAATTTGTTGTATTTTAGCAGAATACTGAAAGCAGCAGAAAGGCAGAACTGATATGACTGTTTATTTATCGCAGGTAATATCGTTATCGCAATGTTCACGCCTATGTTCCTCATATCGTGCAGCCCTAGCTTCATTAAAAGATTTTGCATTACAGTCCTATAGCATTGTCGAACAACTCAAGATGGACAGTTAAAAAAGTGTAATGTAACCTGAAGCAGAGACGAGGAGCGGGCTGCAGAGGTCTCCACACCCCCAGATTACATTTTTAAACTTGTAGTCTGCAGACTCAAGTGACATCACTTGAGGCAGTCTGTCAGATTTCAAACAGCTCTCTCTGCAGCGATCCGTGCCCGGGTCATGAGTATACGGTTCATGTGTATGCATCAGGTGTGAAAACCAGCTGCACCAAAACACGGAAGTGGACTGCTATTTATCGTGAGTAGCAGTCGGCAAGTAGAATTACAAAGGCATTTCTCAACGCCGCCGTCTCCTCTGAAATCTGCATATGCACGCAGCATGCACCGATCTCATCCTCGGCCATGGCTGATAAAGTAGGCAGGCAGTTCAGAGGGCGGTTCTTGACATTGTCTCCAAAATATATACAATAGCAGGCGGAATGCGAATGTCGACTCCATTGTATGGGCTTGGGATGTTGCGATTGGCGCAAGTGGTACAGAACGCTATGACTAATGTGTAAGCTGAGTGGCGGGGGAGTGGAGAAGGGGGCAGTCGCACTCGGGCACTGAAGCAATCGTCCGTACCTAATATGATAACACCCTAAAATCAGTCAAGTTCCCCTTTAATGTGTACATTAAGTCTAAGTCAAGAGTTGGGTTAAATGAAAACATAACCCTGGGGACAAACTTATTTTATTTTTATAAAGCAAGGTTCAGCCCCCCCTCAGCGCCCCAAATAATGTTCATACAGTCCTTATGGCTCTCAGCTGGCAGATGGCACCCAGTTTGAATCTCTGCTCCTCAGCAGGGAATACCAGAGTAGTTGTCGCCTTGTGAAACATCCAGTAAAACTGCTTCAGAGCTTTTTGCACTTCTGGCATTTCGTAAACACCTCCGGCAACCAGGAGGCCTGATTATCTGTTACAGCAGGCGTCTGTCACACAAAGCAGCAGGGCCAAATTGCCAAATCCATTACCAGACTCTCTGCATAATCATCATCTCAATAGCTAATTTCTTTTAGGTGTCTTTTCCTTCCTTCTTTAGGTTGGGGTTGTATAGTTTTGACTCAGCAGTGCTGACAGGTTGTGCATCCAAGATGCTGCGTGATGCCTGCTGTGTGAAAAGCATCACTTACAGTATGTAAGTGTCCGATGCTGAGGCGCCGAAACGTCTGGTATGTTGAGCAATTTTTGTGGCTACAACATTGTGGTGTAAAATCTCCAGTCGTGTTTTTGTTCAAGCTGGCAAACAAGATAATTGTGTTCCAAGCAACAAATCTAAGCAGCAAGTCATCTCTCACTCTTCAGTCTCCCGCGCAGACGAATAAGCAGGGGAAGTCACATAACAAGTAGCATCCAGATGAAACAGAAAACAAACTGTTGACTCTGAGCTTTTGATGGCAGCAAGGGAATAGTTGTATTGCAACACAGAGAGCTGTTCTGACCGCTTCAGCAAGAATCCCTCTCCGTTCGCGTTTCCATCTGTTAATTTGTTTGAGTGCACCAGCAATCATTAGTTGAGAGCATTTAATTATCCATTCGTCAGTCCGAAACTGGTCTACATGTGTGGTCGCATGTGCATTCAGAGAAAACAAAAGGTTTCAAAATCCAGAACAAACTTTTTTTTTAGACATGACTGCTCTGTTGAATAAAGCACAAGGCCAACTTGCAGTCTAGCCAAGGCAAGTGCCAGGTTATGGCGTTTGACTAAATTATTCATTTTGTTGCTTTTTCATTTGTCTCGACAACATGAACATATAGGCAGAGCCATGTATATTTCATAGGGAACATATTGTATGCTCTGTAGCGCAGAGCAAATCTTCACTGTCACTGTGGCCTGCTGCGGCGAGCTCTATGATGTCTCGTATAGGAGCTTCTGACATATTCAGTCTCTCCTTCTTTCAACATTACATCTTTTAAATCCCTTCTTTCAACTTTCTTTTATAGGAAAGCCTTTATGAATGTTTAATATGTAGCTGGATTTTATCATCCCTCCTTGGCCATTTTATTTTACTTTCTTTACACTTTATTTTGTCCCCCGGTGTTTTTATGATTTCATGATCCCTCTGTTGTTTGTGTTTTTATTTTATTGTTGTTTTTGGTTTTCATCTGCTGTCTTTGTTTCTGAAAAGCACTTTGCAACCTTGTTAAGAAAAGTGCTATATAAATGAAGTTTATTATTATATTATATAACAATATATAATATATAACATTATACTGTTATTTCCCCCCTGACTACTATATGGAGCTGATTTTAGTTTCAGCTCTTTTCTTGGATGGTAGTGGCCTTGCTAATATTTTAATAGCTTTGAATTCATTTTACTGGTTTTGAGGTAATTTGATCATTATAATATATACATACAAATGTCTTTACTGTTAATATGAGAATCATATGGATGGGGATTCATTAGTTTGAACAAATAATAACCAATACTTTTTTGTAATATGTGAAAGTGTAAGAGTAGGATTTTTGAGGGAACAGTGTAAAGAACCAAAAACTAACTATGTTTTTATGAGCTGCTGAACCGAAAAACTGATCTTTTAAGAAGACAAAAGTGGAGAGAGGCAGCATTAAGACGTGAGGCATCAGAAGGATGGATGGGAAAACTCTGGGATCCGACACTCACTCAGTAACACTCAGTCAAAGCATTTTGACAGATTAAGCAGCTTGTGTTATATTGGAATGTGGAAGAAAAGCTTGCTAGTGCCTTAGCTTGATAACGGATTGCTAACATGAGCTTCCTAACAGCTAATTTGTCCTCTCTGGTAGACATGTGGTGCGAAAATAATCCTTTGACAGGCTTAAATCGAATGTTTTTAGCTAGCTACAGGCAGCGTTTCAGCATACAGTTGCAATACAGTGGCGGCAGTGTTTTCTCGTGGTTTTCAGAGTATGACGCATTGCGCTCTGTCTCTAGATAGGTGTAGGGGGGGGTGGAATCGGGGGGTTATTCATGGAGCAGTTCACTAGTCGCAAGTGAACGAAACGTCAGTTCCCCCTTGTTAGAAATTAACAATCGCCTACTGATTAGAAGATCCACAGGGATCTGAAACAAATTAAACTTTCTATTCTCTGAGACATCATCAGTCTTTCAGCAGAGAATGGTTTCAGCCCTTTAATGTGACCAGTTGAACATATACAGTATAATCCATAGACCATGATGCAAAAATAGCACAAGAATTCAACGTTTTCAACACATCTTCTGCAGGCCTCCTGCCTCTGTTATCATATCTCAGTGGATATCGCCCAATCATGACTTTTTATACTCGACTTGCACTGCAGTGTGACCTGTGCAGATCTGAATTTGTTTAAAAATATAGTATAGTGGTTTATTTTATTCCTTTTTCTCCAAGATGAGAATACAAAAACTGTGATGAAAGGGTCTGAATGTGTGTCATTCAGGGCTTTGGGCCTGTGTCACTTTAACAACAGTTAAAAAGATAAGGCTAGTGCTATTCTTTGTATTTGTCTTATTGTCAACAGATCATGTGAAAAGACAAAACACAACAATGAATTGATCTTACTAAAGCCTGCATTCCTCTGTGCCATAGAGCTCCATTGCTCTCCAAAAACAATTAAAAACACATAAATGAGCCACACTGTTGCACGAGGTTCATCATGATGAACATGGGCACTGTAGTTTATTTTGAGTTGATCCCACATACACTGTCCTACTGCTGCTAGAGCACCAACTCCAAACCAATCCGCCACTGAAAATAGTCCCCATGAAATGCACTACTTACTCCTGTTTGAGTAATTTCCTTACAAACTACATTGTCCAGCTGTTTTCAGAAAATATAAAGCTTTAAAAAATAAATAAAATAAACTATAAAAGTATGGAAGTCATGGAAGTATTTAGAGACAGAATAATACATTGTTGACAATAACAAAATATATAATATCACCAGCCTTATTCTTTAATTGATACATTGTAAAATTAGCTAATTCTCCAATGCATCTGGTGGCCAGAAACCTCAGTTTTGTCCCTGACTTATTTCATATTGTGCTTTCATTTACACACACACTTTCCATGTGTCTTATTTGTCCCGGTGACCGGTGGCCTCTGACCACCAAGGGCTTTCAGGTCAAAGGCCCCTGGGCCCCGTCAATATCGCCCCGATCAGTAATCCATTCTTGATTGTAGCAACAAATCACATATCTAACTCCCATGAGGCCTCGCTGGCATTTACAAAGAGTATAAATGTTAACAACATCTGTAATAACCACCACGGAAAACAAAATATTGGATTAAAACTGAAAGTTATTTACAACAATATTTCAAATTAAAAGCACTTACGAGATACAACTTATGCTATTCCGTATGACCATTGTATAACTGTTTTCAAAAGACTGTTACACATATACAATAAGGGACTTTAGATACTATATCTGCTGAAACACAGAATCCGAAAACGTTTAAAGATCAAGCACTTTTCTCAACAAAACAAAACAATTCACTTTTTGCAAAAATAACATAATGCTGAATAAGGCATTACGGTACATATTTTCAATCAGCTGAACATATTGAGGGACCACACTGCAGAAAACATTTACAAATGCTCTTCCTACAGTGATCGCGATAGGCGACTGGAACAAAAATGAATGTTGAAGCTTTCTAATGCTTCATCTAACATTTATAGCACTTAGTGTAAATACATAGTTATATAACATTTGATTTGAATTGGTTACAAGTGGATCTTAATGGTACAACAGCTTGACAGCACATTGAAACTAAATAAATCACACTATCACTTAATATGCTGTTACAATATTATCTTTACACTTGATACATAGATGCCTTTTTAAACAAATCCGCATTGCTGCAGTGGCAAGATGAGTCATCGGTTCGACTGTGCAAAAAAATGTCTTCTCACCGCCCTAATCTCCTGCAAGTGTCCAAAGATCATCAGTGGAAACTTGCCCATTAGCTGTAATATTGTAGGAAGCTTCTTGTTCCTAATGCGTTTGATCCGATTCAGACTTGGCTCCGTGCCAGTTCGAGGTCAGTCAGTCACAAACTCTGAGTTGTAACAGCAGTGCCACGTTCCCCTTCAGCTGAATGTTTTTTGGTTGTGCAAAAAAAAAAGAAGAAAAAAACAGCAGCCTAACTGCTGAAACAATGAGTCAGCTGAGCATGTCTTCACGGTGAATATACGCTGGAAGCATCAGTCATCTCTGCTTAATCATGAAGGCCATATTTTCATGTTATTAAATGAGTCTTTCACAAGGATCTCTCATGATGTATCGGATATGGACAAAAAAGGACCCTGAAACAAGATAGAATTTCACCTCCTTTCAAATTGTTGTTGATTATGCACCTGGCCTTCGCCTGTAATTATTTCTCCTCTTACCATCACAAGAACGAGCATGAAATTGGATACATCCTTTAATTTAAATATTACAGAGACAAAGAAAATGTAGTCTCGGCTAAACATTCACATTATTGGATTCTCATTACCTTACCATTGAGGTTGAGTGACGATCCTATTACCAGTGTAGATATACAGTGCATTCAGGCAGTATTATAGGATGGAGACACTTTTTTCATTGAATTGGCTTTTGGACATGAAATGAAACACTTTAAGGTTAAAGCCCTGACATAAAATAAATTCAGCTTTAAAGCCGCTATAAAAACTTTTTTTTTTATATTAACAATGGGTGAAATTACTGTTTGTAATGTTTGTAATTACAAATCTGTCTGCTACTTCAGCACCACGGACAGCACCATGGATTTTATCAATACACAGCACTTAGACTACTGATATTTCAGAGTCATGGTCGGGGCCGTAGATTCCAACAGTCAGATAAAGGATCAATTTGGGGTCAAAGGGTCATTTTGCTAACAAGGGGGATGGCATCCCCCCTCAAATCGCTGACTTGTTATAGCGTCTTTCAGCTTATTGTTTTGGTTTTTGGGCCCACAATTTTACTGTTTTTGTTCACTCTTTACTGCTCTCTGTGAAGCATTTAGAAGCTAAAGAGAGATATTTCCCCCAGGAGTACCAAAACAGCTAAAAGAAGACTGATCTGTCCACACGTACATGGGTATATATATTTTTTAAACATAGCTTTTTATATGCGTTCTGGCCTCCAGTCCACACGCAAACGCCATATAAGGTCACGGTAAACCGACGTTTTGGAAAACTTTGCCCAAGGTGGAGATTTTTAATATCTCAGTTTTCTATGGTGTGGACAGCAAAGCCAGACTTTTGTGTTTAGTCTGTGATGTCACTAGTGTGCGCCATTATTTAATTTTTTTACAACAGGCCACATGGCTAAAATAGTGCCGGTGCTAACCTTGCTAACGGGACTTTTTACATGTTTACAGTTAAATGTTCAGTTACTCTTCCACCATATTGAGGAACAGAGACGTCTCAATGCGCTACGGCCAACATTGCCGGTTTTGGACAGACCAGGCCGGACCTCAAGTTGGTGGGACAACTTTGAGAATGAAGTGGTTGTAGCGGAAGAATGGCGAGAGAACTTTCGTATGTCAAGGACATCGCAGCTGTGTTGGAGTGAGCAGCTTCGCACGCACATTGAACGGCAGACAACTGGAATGAGATCGCCTGTCAGCGTTTGTGCACGCTGTACTATTTAGCAGACGAGGGGAGGTTACACAAGACGGCGAACACCTTTGGGTTGTCAAGACAAGTGGTTTTGAAAATAATAAGGCAAGTCTGTGCAGCAATTACAGTCCACTCGGGCCCTGTGTGTATACAGTTAGCTGTCACTGAGGAACTTGTAGCACGGTTTCACCGAAGCCATGGAATGCCTCAATGCATTTACAGCGCTTCAATTGTGTTTTTGCATTCATGTGTGAACGGAAAGATTTTCTATATCCGTGCTTGTGGACGCAATTATTTTTTTAAAATGGGGAGGAAAAAAAAAACATTTTCACAAATACCTGTGTACGTGTGGACTCGGCATGAATATTCAACTTACCCACAAGTGGCCAAAAAAGTAGTAATCTCAAGTTTAATTTGAAGGTGTCACATTAAAAAATTGTAGTCCTTTATAAATGGTACCCTAA
Source organism: Heterobranchus longifilis (assembly GCA_028570985.1). Lineage (NCBI taxonomy): Eukaryota > Metazoa > Chordata > Actinopteri > Siluriformes > Clariidae > Heterobranchus > Heterobranchus longifilis. The sequence goes on from JAOVVB010073914.1 coordinate 7,215, forward strand.
TTTTAGGGACTAAAAAGTAAGCAAGTAAGTAGCTTGTATAAGCTAACATGACTCTTAATAAAGTCATCATGTGTTATTTAACAGGAGATAACATCTGTGGCCCACAGTCATCAGCAGACAGCAGTATCTTCCCTCTGCCAGCTGCGACAGGGGATTTTCAGAATCAGTCTGGTCTTCATCAAGTGAAACACATGATCTGTTGGATTGAGGTCACGTGACTGACTCGGCCAATCATACATCGGCCGCTGTTTGGCCACAGAAAGACTCCTCTTGGTGGCACTGTCTGTGTGTTTAGGATCTATGTCCCGCCTAACAATCTGATCATTGTGGGACTGTGTATACACACAGTCCTACATTGTTCGCCTAATATGGATGTGAAGACATACAAACACTATTAAAGTCGAGATTAAATGAAAAATGCCTTGTTGACCCTTTTAGGTCACATCCCATATCCCACATCGTCATATTGTGCACCTATTTAACAATATAAGCCAAATAAATACTAGAAATACATTTCTTTGTATTTTTATATCAAAATCGGTCAAAATCCATTCACATTTTCTTCCTGTAAAACAAAATATGACGTGTGCCTACATAAGCTGGTACCAACCAATTTCAACCAATAATATCTTGACATCCACCTGTCAATCAATTGGCAACTTTTGCAGCACAGAACTTCCCCTATCTCCATATCGCACTAAACTCTAACTCCGTGTTCACTCCGTGTGTGAATAAATTAATTCACGCGGATGAATTACATATAAAGTCAATGTAAAGATGCGATTAGATGCGAGTTCTGGTCGGGCGACACAAATTGGGTGCCATGATGACGCGCCGCGATGAAGCGAATGACACGAATTCGCTCATTTGCGTGACTTGAAATATCTGAACTTCCGTGGTGAGCATCATGAGTAATCGCGTGAATGATTCCAGCATCCAAACTCGTGCAAATTAAGCGAGTAGGTAATTTTATTTGCATCTGGTCTGAACACCCCATAAGCCCGCACACTTTTTATCAGTCCAATCAAATGCTATTGATTTGATTGTAGCTGTACACTGCTCAGATATTCCTTTTCCCTGGGAAGACATCACAGCACAGAAGCTAGACACTCTTAACTTTCATTTCCCCAGGGCTTTAAAGCTTAGAGTCAGCACATTACCCTCCTATTTATTTTTTATTGTGCAGAGCCAAAACAATGAAAAACACATTACTATCACTACAATACTTTCTGACTGCACTGTATATGTGTTTGTGGATATGGTTGCATTATGCATGTGCTTTATATACACTCCAAGGATTTTGTATCATTTTCCTTATGCACAGGCACACACAGGCATGTTTGTGATCATCATGAACGACCGTCCTTAAAGAACTGTGTCCCACTAGTTTCAATATACGAGACCCAAAACACAATCGCGAATTTACATAAATGGCGTGTCAAAAGCCTACATCTGCAGACTCAGACTCCTGTGGTGGAGAACTGTGTGACTTCGGTCTGGAGGTCATCCTGAACTGTTCTCTCCCCCCGTCGATCCATGCCTAGTCAGGCCGGCGGTCTCTGTGGCATCGCAGGAGCACAAACGGACACGGGCTCTCTCGTGCTGTTGCGCGCTCTGGAGAAGCTGTTCTGCTCCAGGCGGGAGCGATAGGGCAGGCAGAAATCCCTGAAGCACCTTTTGAAATTCTCATCTAAGAAGGCGTACAGCACGGGGTTGAGACTGCTGTTGGTGTAGCCCAGCGCGATGCACAGATGCCAGCTGGCCACCACCAGGAGGTTCTTGCGGTCGATTTCCACCATGGTCTTGACAATGATGAAGATGTGGATGGGAGTCCAGCAGATGATGAAGGCCGCCACGACCACCAGGACCATGCGGGTGATCCGGCGCAGGTTCCTGTCCTTCTCTTTGGAGCCGGAGAGCAGACGGACGCTCTTGAGTCGCAGGATCATCAGACCGTAGCAGATGGTGATGACCAGGACGGGAACCACGAAGGCAATGATGAACACGCAGATTTTCATCACTGTGTCCCAGTACCACTCAGGTTTGGGGAATCTGAGTTCGCAGGCAGTGTTTCCTGAGGAGTTAAGACAATTAGAAGTTTAATAGAGGGCCATGTGGAGAGACTAATTCAAGTTAATAACCCAGCTCAAATGTTCTCTTTTACTGCTTGATATCCCCCGAAATCAACACTTGCCACAAAAGGTGCTGAAATGCTTCTGCTGATAAGTGAAGTTTTTACACAGCGATGGTAACAAACATCCTTATTTTACTCCTGTACCACAATGTTTATCCGAAACCTACCCACTTAGTTTTGTTGCCTAAACTTAAGTTTTGTGGACTTACGCTGTGTTCACATTACCGCTGCCATGGCAACATTCTACAAGTCATTTTCAATGGAAGCCGGTGATATGACGCCACAGACTGACGCCCGACACTTGTCGCTCGGTGATGAGCGTGACATGCTTAAAAAAAAAAGAAAACCTTAATGTCCCCATAGGGGCAATTTGTTGTAGAGCACAGTAAACAATACACATAATGTAGACACAATTCAAACACAGAACAACAGAGACAACAACAAAACGATCATGATCTATCAAACAAACACAGTTAACAGCATCCTCCCGACTCTATATTGCATGTCGCCCTATCACAGCTTGTTAAGTTGTGTTATTGCCACAGGGATGAATTACTTTTTTGGCTCAGTTTGTTCTGATCTTAGGATATCTGTCTGCAACCGGAGGGGAGTGTCTGCAGTTCCACTGTGGTGTGCTATTTATACGCTTCCATTGATATCCGCTACATATGAAACGCTGGCATGTCCGTGGTTTGCAGAAACGTACAATGCCGACATTTATTCTGCGGATTGAGTTGAATTTTCAGCATTCTTTCTTCAACAATAGCAATCTCTCACCTTTGACTGTCACCTTGGTAACGGCCATGATCATCACAGGGACTCCGACGACAGAGGAGAGGATCCAGATGCAGACGTTGATTAGCTTGGCTTTGGCAGGCGTGCGGAAGTCCAGGGCCCTCACCGGATGACAGACGGCGATGTAGCGGTCCACGCTCATCATGGTGAGCGTGAAGATGCTGGTGAACATGTTGTAGTAGTCGATGGCGATGACCACTTTGCACAACACCTCCCCAAAGGGCCACGTGCCCATCAGGTACTTGGCGCTCTGGAAGGGGAGGGTGGTGGTGGCAAGAGCGTCGGCGAGAGCCAGGTTGAAGATGTAGATGTTAGTGGCGGTCTTCATCTTGGTGTACCTGGTTGATTGGAAGAAAAGCACGGGGCACTTTTTTTCTTTTTTTTTTTTTTTTTACACTGATTCTGACTCACAGTCGAGGGGGACTGTTGTTGCTTGGAGGAGATTGAATTTTTTTCAAGGTCTGCCTAAGGCTGTGTCGCAAAGAAGCCGCCAAGTGGGATTGACTCACGATTCCCATTAAAATCTTTCAAGGTTAGGAACCAATTTATTGTTTGATCTAAGCCATTTCCTCTCTCAAACCAACAATCTCCTATTTCCTCTCAAATAATATCGAACTAATAAAATAGCTTTTTAGATGCATAACACTAAATGCATGAGAGCCAAAGTGACTGTCAGCCTCCATTAAACTGCACTTCTACAGAATGTAATGGGTCTATTCCTGCTGAAAAATCCTCCAAAAAATTTAGATTCACAGAGTAGGTTTCCCCCCCTTTTACTAGTGACCAGTCTTTTCTGAATGCCTGCTGAGCAGATGGATTTAGTGCTGTCCCTCTTAGTCGATTAGTAACTAATCGGTCGTTTTGGTCTTAGTCGACTAAGATTTCTTTAGGCGATTAGTCATTATTAATGCTTTTTTCACACTGAATGACTTATTTGCAAGAAACTTATGAGCACATCTCTGGTAAGCACAAGATTTAAAGTGGTGCTTTTGCATGATTCTTCGTAGAGAAACTCAGTTTGACAGAAATGTCGATTAAATCAACTAATCAATTCGTCAACAAAATAGTATGAGTGTTAGTTGACTAAGAATTTCTTTAATCAAGGACAGCCCTACTGAAAATTAATTTTACTCTCTTCATTGGTCGAGGTAAATACAGAAATACGTAAGTTACAGTGGTGCAAAGGAGAGTTGTGTTGTGAAAACCAAATTTAGACTTTAATGTGGTGGTGGCCTTAGTACCTCTAATTAAAGTTGAAAAGGAAAGCCAATTAAATTAGCATTTGTATCAAGTGCACTGTAAATGCCATTAAACCCTCCAGCTGAGGCGCACGCTGCAACCTTGCACCAAACTTTTAATTACAGCCCTTCTTCACACTAAATGGTTAATTAGACACAATGAGAGCGAGAGAGAGAAAGAGCAACTGCATAAGGGTAGAGAATAAGTGAGCATAAATGAATGGGGGGAAAAAACAAGGCAGTGGGAAATACATAAAGGAATCAGATGTGGAATTGAAAATCTGTTATTGCAAAGAGCAATTGTGATTGGTTCCCTGAGCTTAGTGCCAGGCAGCGCAGGTTCCCACATCTTTTCTGTCTATTGTCTGCAGAGCCACTTTATTATGCAGCCGTGTTTATAGAAGGGGGAGGGATGGACACAACACACAGGCCTATATGCCCTGCACAATGGTGCATTTCTTAATCTAACAAGAGCTAAGAGCCAGGGAAGGAAAGGAAAATACAGCATGTTTGTCTGTGTACAACAATTGTATACATGCTGCTGTACTGGTTTTAAAGAGGTGCACAATTGTGTGCATCCATGTTTTCATTTAGCTTATGAAAACAACTAAAGAAAAGAATGCCCATGCCTTAGTGAAAGTAGTGAGACAAGGTCCACTATGAAGGCAGAGGTACAAATAGATGGGTTTGCCGAGTGCATTAAGTGCACACTGAAAACAACACGAGTTTGGACTGAGTTCATGACCTTCTCTATATCACACCTCTCATTTCCTTCCACAAATTTTCCATCTCAGCAGATTTAGGCTCCGTACTCATTTCAACAGCAATATGACTGCTTCCTCTGTTATGCAAGTAGTTGCACATTACACTAAATACCTTTGTTCTACAATCCACAAAATCTGTGACTAGATTCTCTTTTACAATGATATTTGGTTGTTTTGACACAGTAACCAAGAGGACCTTTTAGTCACAGAAGGCAAATGTATGTGCATGCGTTTATGCACACAAGGGAGGGTCAAGTGGGTGTGTCTCTATGAGGTCCCATCTGTCAGTATTAGTAGAGAAAAACAGAAACACACTCACTCACACACAAAATAAAATTTCTCACCCCTCACCCTTCCTATATAACGTGCCGTTGCTATAGAGACTGACAGTTGCCTAACGCACCTCCATTTGCCTTGTGACCCCGTGTGCCTCCTGTGACCTCTTCCCATACTACGCCTCTTCCACCCTCTCTCTCTAATTAGTGCACCCACCCCCCTCTTTCAATGCCAAGCTCTTTTTTTTTCTCTCTCTCAAGTCTCAGTTGTTCATCTCAGCTGTGCCTCTCTGGCTGGTTAAGATTATGGAAATGTTGCCCCAAGAAACCCCTTTTGCTTTTTAGCCCTAATAGTAGCTACCTCGCTCTCTGGATAAAGAGCTTTAACAGGATCATATACTACACCTCCATCTGAGGTCAGTACCGGAGGGCAAGAACTGCCTAAGGGTTTCTTTTCAATTTGATAGATATGTAGCATGATGTATGGTATCTTAAACACTGAAATCCAAATCAAAGATGTGGTCTACCGCAGTCAGAGCCCCAGGATCATAGGGAAAACAGTAGGCAAATGGAGTACTGCTCATTTGCAGTCCCAATGTCAATATCTCATATGTATATAATATGACTAAGGCTACAGCCACACTAATATGTTTTTGTTTTAAAACGCATATATTTTGCTACATTTATGCCTGCTGTCCAAACTACTTGTTTCCAAGCCCCTAAAACAGAGATGTTTGGAAACGCTGCTGACCCTGTTTTAATTTGAAAACTCCGGGGTTGTGTTTTAGTCTGGAAGGGCAGAAACGGAGACATTTGGAAACGATGACACAGACACCCATGTTCGCTTCCTGATTGGGTCTTATTAGTCACAAAGTGTCCTACCCTGAATCGTCACGCCCCTATTATATGACCCTTTTCCAGAAAAAAACAAATGGCATCAACCTTGACTACCAGTGGTTAATTCAACATGGATAATGAATTATCCATGTTGAACAATTACAGGTGTTTCTGGCCTTGTTTTCTATACTAATAGCTGTTGTACAGTTAAATTCTGTATTTTATAATGCTACTACTCCCTAGCAGTGCTATCAACCTTACACCAGCATGCGCATGCCCAGTGTATGTGAATGGTCAGGCGTGTTAGTATGGACGGAGATTAGTTCTGAAATGGTGCTTCTGAGGACACAGATCGTTTTCGTTTTAAAATGCCAATTTAAACAGAAAATGTAGTAGTGGATGTAGCCTAATATTCAAAGGCAGAATAACCATACATTATATACAATTAATAGAAACAATCTCATCAAGTCAAATTCAAGTGATAGAATAATATGGTATCTAATAATAACTGCTGTTTGACAATGGCCTGAGGGAACAGCGAGAGGAGCCCCTTACGCAGGCATACCGGCAGTCTTTGAACCTTACAGACACATATACGTATATGTGAACGCACTGGCCTCAAAGCACAGGCTGATC
>JAOVVB010073952.1:0-13892 GCA_028570985.1 Heterobranchus longifilis
AGCAGTTGTGAGTGTGTTGATTCCGATGGAAGAAGTGATTACGATCGATCCTTTTGCCCCACAGTCACCAAAGTAAATACTGGACTCACTTTTCACAAGCCACATATCTCCTGAACATTCTCCGTTCTCTCAGATGGACAGATCAGGAGAAAATTAACTTTGTTTGAGACCGTTTTCTGTCTCAGCTAACATCCGCGATCGCCACAGATTAAATGTTTTTTTAAAATACTAAATATGGCTGTTAGCCGTGTATATATGTTAGCATAATAAAACAATAAATTGTGCAAATATATCTACACTTTCAAACAAGACTGCGCCCACTTAGGAGACAGGAAGTGTGTAACATTTCATATCATTGGCAGTATTGGCGGTGCAGTTTGTTTGCAGTCTTCAGACCCAGCAAATGCAATTTATCAAATTCCGCACAGCTCCAGAAAAAGGTTTTATACAACTTTTAAAACATATGCAGCAGTACTCCCCAACACCTGTAAACAGACTTTCTTTGAAGTGTAAAATCTGTGGAGTTACCCATTAAAGACAGAATACACACATCCAATCGCAGAGCTTAAAATTCAGCAGCGTGTGCCGCTAACGGTGGCTGAAAGCTAAAGATGTTAAGAAAACTGACAACACAATCTGCAGCTTAATTATTTCACTTTTGGATTCTGGGTCAATTTTTAAAATCAGCAAATTTAGCGCCGTGTTTTGTTCACAAATGCAACAACGAAGATTCACGCCCCTGACTGGTTTCTTCTCCATGGCAGCAGAGGATCATGGGTATTGTAGTATTGAGCAGCAGAGGGCAGATTCTGCTATAACACACTTACACCCTGTCTGGCACTCTATATTATCTCTGCCCTTTAAGTTCATGTTCACTAATACTCACATATTATGTTTTATTTCCACAATTTGAAACAGATCAGTATCACCAACAAGGATGGGTGCATTTAAAGGGTAGTCTCTATTACATTTCTTCTATCAAGAAAACCTGGCGAGAAAGCAGAGATGACTGCGTGCAGAGAGGTTCAGACCTGGTGATTATCAACAGCAAAGAAGAGCAGGTGTGTGTGAGTGAGTGAGAGAGAGAGAGAGAGAGAGAGAGAGAGAGAGAGAGAGAGAGAGAGAGGCGAGTGGTGAATGAAAGAGTGAAAAACAGAATAAATGCAACATCACAGAAGGACAGAAAGAAACTGTTTAGTTGATGTCTTTTTCTCTCAACAAGTTATTCACGGGACGTTTCCAAAAGCCGCTGTGGATCGGACTGACTGACAGAGAGACAGAGACGAGATGGAAATGGGTGGATGGGACTCCGCTGACAAAAAGGTTCACACATTACTTCACTTTTATTGTCATGGTGCACTGCAGACACTTTCCAGTTCGCTCACTCTACTCAGCTTCCTTCCAGAGTTATGGCAGTTTATAAAAGCTGTTAAATGTTGATGTCTGTGTTATTAACCCACTAATCTGGCTTACTATGCGAACAGTGCGGGGATAAAGCCTCCGGGAACTCTGGCTGTCACCCGGAAACAGGAAGACCGTGTTCCCGTTCTCAAAGTCCCTTTGCCACAGAAAAAAAACAAAAGAACCTCCGAGTTATCAAAAAATGACATGTTTTGAAGATTTGGATCGTGCAATAAGGCAGGCCTGCTCTGTTCTTTCAGTGAATAATTGTAAAGATCTACAAAGAATAATGTTCGCAACATTTTTGTGGAGGTGTTCCACTGAAACTAGTTCCCTTCCGACACTATTTAGCAGAGGCACCGTCGCTGGGTGGCGCCGCCCAGGACGATTGTGATTGGTTTAAGGAAATACAAACAGGTCAGGGAGGTTTTTTTTTTCACGATCCAGGAGTGAAAGCACATTCAATCCAGACTTTCCCCCAGTGCGGACACAATGCTGTGGATATTAACCCAACAACGCCTCTGAACATAACAACATCATTTTGGGACCGCCTTGCCAACGAGGCGATGAATCTCAAAGGGTTGAATTCGACGATATATTTTCACCTTAATTTTTTAAAAAGATAGATTAATAAATAAATCTGTATAAATCTCAATAAAACGCTGTTTCTAAGGTAATGTTTGGATTTTGAGTTGATGTTGGGTTGAAATTGAGTTTGCTGTCTATGAAATACTTCTTGGTGTTAGTTCTTTAAAATAAAAGTTGTTTTTTTTTGTTTTGGGTTTCAGCTTCTGGGCCTCTTCTGAGCCAAATGGTGGTCTGTTCAGAAATGAAGACTGTGCAGAAGTAATGAACTATAATTCAGAAAACAGCTGGAACGATGTACCGTGTGACTTTGAAAGATTCTGGATGTGTGAGAAGACGTTGCCTCTATAACTCAGAATCCAAACCCACAAGACAACAATAAAAAAAACTGGGAGATACTCTGCTGCATTTCTCAGTTTCAGCTAAAATTGCCAAGACAGCATGAACATAAGCTACTGTATGGAGAAAGTGTTTCATTAACGTGCATAAATATCTGCTTTCAATGTTAACATGATGAAGACTGAAATGTATTATTGTTGTGGACTCCCTGTGACCTCACCATGATCTACAAACTTTGATCACAAGACAATGAGCTGCTCTATGACGCACGTCTGACCTCACGCTCCATCTGCAGTTACATTCATATTGTATCGTCCTGCAGTTAACATCCAGTACATCTAGTGCCAATGGAGAAAGTAGTGTGCTCTTGTGAGGGGGTGGATTTATTTTTTTGTGATTAACTGCTTTCAGATAATTTTATTTCAATTATGCCAACACATGATCATAGTTTTGTGTCTTAGAGATGTTTTGATTTGATTTTCTATTTGAAATAGGCCTATATGAGCACATGTTCATATCTAAATTCACTGCTTAATAAATGTGAATACATGTTAATAAATGTTTTGTGATTCTTTACTTTGCTCAAGACGATTCTGATTGGTTTAAATAAATATAAACAGGCCAGGGAGTTGTTTCTTATTAAACTCGTAAACTATGATGATTCTTCTTCTTCTTCTTTGAGGTTTTACGGCAGTTGGCATCCTTTCACGTTGCATTACTGCCTCCTTCTGGATTTACTTATCCAATACGTCTTTTCTCCATTATATTCTTTTTAATAACCCAGTTATTTTTAGATACCTAAATATGACTTTTCTCCCCTCCACTGTGTCCCCACCAACAAGCAAGTCTTTCAACCTGGCCTCCAGTGGCCCTGCAAACATCAGCCTTCTTTGTTCTTCATATCTCCTGCAGGACACCAGGACATGCTCCACTGTCCTCCTCTCCTGAGACCTCATGCAAATAACTTTAACTGTGACCCATTCCAACCAGAAAAGATGAGTGAGCCCACACATTTAATGGATGATGATCACAACGGGCATTTGTGTGCTCATTAGATACAATATTAGTGGACAGGGTTTTAACATTGCAACACTTTGTATTAAAGTTCTGGCTGAGTTAAAAACAATCACTAAAGGGAGAAGTCATGAAAGACTGATTATCATCGCCCCTGGTGACCAGACAGCACAACACCAGGTTAATTAAAAATCAAACAACATTAAAGTTAAAAAATAAATAATCCAATGGCATGGTTAAATCATCAAAGGAAGACATGGGGAAAAATGGAAGTTAAAAATCGGTCAGTGTGGGACATTCGTACTTATTAACGTTGCATCACTGGTCCCTATTTGGCAAGAGGAAGAACATTTTTACTAATTGATTGCTACAATATCAGCACACAAAGACTGCACAGTGAGGAGCCATTTTAAAACATTCTTAGTTATCAAGTACTAAAACCCATGGAAGGGACTTGGTCCAAGGTGTCGTTAAGATCAGGTATAGCAGCTGAGGTGAGAGGAAGTTGGCTAATAGCTACATTTTGTCGGAGTGTGTTCAGTTCATTAATAATCATTTATCAGCACTTGTACAAGTTTTTACAATATGAATTTCCTCTTCTGTGCAAATCTTATGGAAGATGCCGAGGAGACAGTACTGTTCAGCTGCCGGGATGTCGTACCCTTAGTTGTGAAAGGCCGAAACAAAGTCTTTTGCAGCATGTTCCTCTGATGTAACTCCAGCCTTGATTGAGCGGCGGTTAAGACAGCCCCGTGTCTCGCTCGCATGCTCAGTGCAGATAGCTCGCGTTGTGCTGGAAGGAAGCCATGTGGACCCGATTGCGCAGCCTCTGGACCTCCAGATCCTGGAAATGGTCATCCTCGTCGTTCTGGATGATGATCTTCTGCAGTTCACCAATCTCGCGCTCCATCCTGGTACGCAGCTCTCGCTTCATCTTCAGCAGAGCCTGCAAAACAATGAATGGTGAAGATTCTTCACTCAAAATTATTTTAAAACATTTTTTATTTAATTCTCTTTTAATTTTTAAAACTCATGGCAATAATGTAAAGTTTGTAGAGCTGCGACGATTAGTCGACTAATCGATTAGTCGATCGACAGAAAAATAATCGCCAACTATTTTGATAATTGATTCATCGTTTTAAAGTAATTTTTCATGCAAAAATAGCAGAAAACGCTGTTTCCAGCCTCTCAAATATGGAAATTTCCGGCTTTTCTATGTTTTTTTTTATCATAATAAACTGAATATCTTTAGATTCTTGACTGACAAAACAAGACATTTAAAGACATCACCTTGGAATCTGAGAACTGAGATGGACATTTTTCACTATTTTCTGACATTTTATAGTTGACTAATCAATTAATCGAGGAAATAATGGGCAGATTAATCGATAATGAAAATAATCGTTAGTTGCAGCTCTAGCAGTCGGTCAGTAGGACAGTCAGTCCATCACTTTGGTCCAGACTTAAATACAACAACAACTATTGGATGCATTGCCATGAAAGTTTGTACAGACTTTCATGCTCCCCAGAGGACGAATCATACTGACTTTTCCTCTTGCGTATACAAAAGAACTATTGTCAAGTCAAGAATAAAAATTTAACTCGAGACCTGGAATCCAAGATAAATTCACTGATTTTCTGTTTATTTTAAGGCCTGACCAATAGTTTATTTTTAAGAATATCTGTGGTGAAGTCCTGTCAATACAGCCAATTTGCAGCATTCTCCACATACTGGCTAAAGAGCTGACTGATGTGGCAGCCACTCTCTGTAAACTTCAGACTGCCAGCTCAAATCCATGTTTTGTGATTGTATCCAGATTGATTTTAGAAAGTCTGGACGGCAAAAAAACCACATGAAATGAGATTTTTGCTAATCGGATCCCAACCACATTTGGAGGTGTTTTGAAATGCGGTTCCAATTGGATTTCTACAGATGTGTATCAGTCCGGACACTCTAGATGCTCAAATCAGATTTTAAAGTAGGGCTATGATGATATATTTGTCAAAACAATATAAAACATCTATCATATATATAAAAAAACCAGTGGCCAAACTGTGTTCCGGCAATCTTTACGTCATTTGGACGATGCTTTATGTTCTGATCCTGGAGAGCAAAGCTGGAGCCGACCATAGAGGGGCTGTTTTGACACGGAGTATACAGAAATAAGCTTTACCATGCGAATATTTGATATTTGATTTATAATGATTTTGTTTTTTGGGGTTTTTTTTTTTTTTTTTTTTGCATCTTATAAAATAGCCTACAACAATTCAAAACTTAGATGGACATTTATTTAACACTTATTCAGCAGATCTCTGAAATATAGAAACATACATAAGTAAAAGCAATGTTAGTGCACAGGACCATCAAACAGCATCTATTTGTTTTTGGTCCTTTTGTAGATCTGCATCAGTCGTGATGTTTCGAGAAAAGTGAAAAATTAGAGAAAAATGTTTACAGAAAAAATGTTTCGAGAAACACTTTAATCGGCCTTGTGATCTGATCGGCCGATGCCGATTATCTCAAAATATCAGTAATCGGCCGACTGATTAATCGGTCTATCCCTAGTGATTAGTCATATGATATATGTGATATTGACATGTGACATTTTTCACCTTTTGGTGACCAGAAAAAAAACATGCAGCGATTAACATAGTGTAAATATGCGGCACAAATGCTTTTGTGGACAAAATTGATTATTACTACTTGCTGTTAAGTAAACCTCATCAAACTGTCTTAATCAAATGCTAAATCATCATCATCAGTTATGTTGAATTTACTAAACACAAATGAGTTGCATTTATGTTGTAGGAATGACTGAGTGCTGCTTGCTTGAACAATGTGAGTCATTTAACTTCACAAGAGTTTAATGAATAATTTCAATAATTTCAATATGCCAACCACACAAATATGATATCAAGTCATATTTCTGCCCCAAAGCCCATCAAAGTATCAAGAAGTAAAACATCAGCAAACGCTCAGAACTGAGAAACTGGAAACAGCAAGTGTTTGCCATTTTAGGTTGAGAGATGAGCAGCCGTTCAAAAGTATAGGACAGATGGTCAAGTCAAAACTTTTCATTGTCTGCTGTGTGTCTTTAATAATGGTGGTTGCTGAGTGCACATGGTCACATGGTTAGGTAAAATGGCAGAGCTGCCCCCGGAAAGTCGGAGATTATTCAATGCAAGCCGTCTGTTTATTTTTTATTCACGTCAGGGTGCAGTGTACAAGGGGCTGTAGAGTGGTAAAGGAGCGGTGGAAAACACATTTAATTTCCTATGAATTCTTCACAGTAAAAGTGCCCCATTATGTTGTTATTTAAAAGCTTTTATTATGAAGCACAAAATCAGGAAATACTAGGTCTTCCGCAGCACACTTGACCATCACATCATCTCATCCCAGTGTGAGTCTGTGAATTTACAGCCCACAGCAACTTAATACGATTTAGTCTCTGGCTTATCTTTGGTACCTTGTGTTGGCAAAAATGTTGCATGTCGTTAGCTAAGTTAGAATGTATTAGCTCAGACAGCTAACTTGATTTGTTTACTATGTGAACTTCGCTGTCACTATATGGGTCTAATAATAGTCTATATAGTCTATATAACATGTAATGTGTTTATACTAATGTAAGACATTTTAATGGAGACAGGACATGCGGTCTGCATCTTTGTTTACATGCGGTAAAGCCGTCTAACAAGCTGCGCACCGTGTGCAAACTGTAATAAAACAGGCTTACACCACAGAACAAATAGTCAAATTGTTGTATTGAGCAGCCAAATCTGATTCGACTGACACAATTTGGGTACGGCCCTAAAAAATGGTGTCCTGAATGGCGCATCATTGTGTGTGCTTTGAGTGTATTTTCTTTGCCATATTAGGAATCATTAGAAATAACTTACTCATATATTCAGTCAAACTGGTATCCATAGCAACAATAAGATCACATGGTCGCCGAAGTGTCATGGATTCTAGAATGTTGAAAGTATATAAGAGGAGGCAGATTTCAGTTAGACGCCAGTTTGGACAAGAGATAGATTTCACTCAGACACTAGTTTTGTTAAGAGATAGATTTCACTCAGACGCCAGTTTTGTTAAGAGATAGATTTAACTCAGACGCCAGTTTTGTTAAGAGATAGATTTAACTCGTACGCCTGTTTTGTTAAGAGATCGATTTAACTAAAACGCCTGTTTTGTTAACAGACAGATTTCACTCAGACGTCAGTTTTGTTAACAGACAGATTTAAGCACGCAGACGCCAGTTTGTTTCAGAGACTAATTTCACTGACAATGGCAGGTGCAAGAAACTCAGAGGTCATGGAGGTCAACTCCGGGGAGTTTGAACCTCCAATGAATTTTTACCTGAGGACACTGGAAGAAGAAATACGAGGTGAACTAAAGGACAGCGAGGCGAGGCTCACCCAAAGTCACACTGAGGGGAGAGTCCTTCTGGACATCCAGGAGGACTCGCTGTCTAGTTTCCTCGATCAGCTCCAAGAACAGAGTCAGAGCAACAATTGGAGCGAAGAGAAAGAACGGATGCAGAGAGAGATATGTGTCCTGAAAGACCAGCTGCATGAGGCTCGGGCTAAACATGTCCACTCTGCACCCTGGGAAACAGAGGCTCTGAAATCCAAGGTGAGAAAGGACTGCACGCTGCTGGAGGAAACTCAAAAAGATCTCAGGCAGCAGGTGATCATCACCAAGGACCTGCAGCTCAAACTGGAGCAGATGAAAGGAGAGAAAGACTCCCTTTTAAAAGACGTAGAGGCAAAGAAGTCGGAGCTCTGTGCTCAAAAGCAGTTTCTTTCAGTGGCTAAAACCAACATGGAGTTGGAGTTAGAGAGCTGCCTGGTGACCGAGAGGGCTCAATCTCAGGAGCTAAAAAATAAATTGAGCAAGATGGAAGAAGCTCTCCAAAAACAGGAGGAGGAGACCAGGAAGGTCGCAGCAGCCCTACAAAAGACAAAAGATCTGCTGCAGACTGAGCGCCGTCAGCAGAGGAAAACCGCCTCCAAGGAGAAGATGGATAAAAGACAGTGTCTTGCTGTAGCTAAAACCAACATGGAGTTGCAGTTAGAGAACTGTCTGGTAGTCGAGAGGGCTCGATCTCAGGACCTAAAAAATAAACTGAGCAAGATGGAATTAGCTCTCCAAAAACAGGAGAAGGAGACTAAGAAGATTCTGGAAAGATCCCAGGCTTCCCATCAAGCTCAGCTGGAGGAAGAGAGAGCCGAGACAAATAACATCGCAGCAGCTCTGAAAAAGACAGAAGCTCTGCTGCTGCAGACTGAAGGCCTATACTTTCAGCAGCAGAATACCAAGGAGGAGACTGAGAAATCCAGAGCCTCCTGTCTGTCACAACTGGACGAAGAAAAAGAAAAGAGTCGTCAGCTCATGGTCGCTCTGATGGACACCAAGCAGGACCTGAAGGCATCACATCTCCGGCTGGCAATACAAAAAAAAGACAGGACGCTCACGGGTGTTCGAAAGAAAAAGCTTGAAGACCAGTTAGCGAGTGACCGTCTCCTCTGGCAGCAGGAGAAAACCTTCCTGCTGCAGGAGAGCCAGAAAACAACAGCCTACAACATGACTCAGCTCGAAGAGGAGAAACAGAGGAACAAAACCCTCGCAGCTTCTCTGAAGAACGCTGAGCAAGAGTTGGAGAGTCATCGTGTCGAGTGGCAGGAGGACAAGTCGTCCCTCTGTCAGGCTGCAGAAAGCATCAAGAGCACTCTGCAGGAAAAGCAGCAGGAGTGGGACGAGACCGAGAGCTCCATGAGGTCCCAGATGGAAGATCTCCAGAGTCAGCTCAACAAGAAGAAGAAGAAGTGGTACAGGAAGCTGTTCTCATGTTCGCATCCAGACCTCCACACTCAGGAACCTTGACTTCATTTTGGTCAAAAATTACTTTTTGTCATGACCATTGAAGACCTGCTCTATCATGTGGACAAATATTCTGTATATCTTGTGTTGTTCTTTTGTTGAAAATAGTGGGCTATGTTTGGAAAAGTTCTGGAGAAATATAGCACCTAGACTTGTTTTATAATACAATAAAAAAAAAAAGAAATGTCAATTTTTATGATATATGTCCTTTAATTTTTCCTCCTAAAATGTTTTTTTCCTCATCTCTCATACTTTATCGAAGCAAGTGACCAACTTACACACATCTTCCATGTTTAAAAAAAACAATTTCTTCTTTTATTATCTTAAGTATTGCATGGCTCCCAGTTAAAAATACAATAGAAAACAAAATAAAACTCTTGTGTTGTTTTTTTGTTGAAAATAGTGGGCTGTGTTTGGAGAAAGTTCTGGAGAAATACAGCACCTAGACTTGCTTTATAATAAAATTTAAAAAAACATGTAAATCTCACTTTTTACAATGTATGTCCTTTAATTTTCCCTCCTAAAATACTTTTTTCCTCATCTCTCATACTTTATCGAAGCAAGTGGCCAACTTACACACATATCTTCCATGTTTAAAAAAAACAATTTCGTCTTTCATTATCGTAAGTATTGCATGGCTCCCAGTTAAAAATACAATAGAAAACAAAATAAAACTCTGCTGTCACAGACAGATAATGGTCATCCTGGATGAGGCGTCAACATGATGTGTCACATTGCAAATCACATAAAAGACAATTTGAAATCAGATTGAGCAACGAGACCGACACATCTATAGAAACCTGAATACCATTACATACAGAAGTGCCAAAAATACATTTCCTGATCTGATTCCGATTATGCTAAAAATCAGATTTTGGCTGCTATTTGGGGACCAAAAGTACCCACCACACTGTAGAAATATCTGAGCTTTGATCCGAACAGCCATCCCTCCTATTCACCAATTTAAACCCACCACTTTGTCTCAGCAGAGAGAGAACAAGGAGTCTCGATCCCCTCGCTCTGGAGCCGTGGATCTTCCCATGGTTACCGACAGCATTCGAAACATCAAGAGCATGTGGGAGAAAGGCAACGTGTTCGGCTCACCTGGAAGTGGGGGGAGCCCGTTCAAGGTAAAAGACGAACGAGGCGGTGGAGGATGTGAGAGAGTTGATGAAACTTTGTGTGTGACTGGAGCAGAGAGAGAGAGAGAGAGAGAGAGAGAGAGAGGAAAGAGCCCAATTCACTGGTACTTCCTGCTCAGCCTTGTTGCCGATGACGACCAGGCTTAGCTGACCTTTGACCCTATCCAAACAGGAAGCAGCTGTGATGAAGACAGGCGTGGCGGGTCGCATTAACGACTGGCTGAATAAAACCCCGGAGAGCGGCAAAACGTCAGGAGGAAGGCCAACGGTAGGTCGTCGCCGTAGCAACCCCTGTCGCTGCTGATAGGAAGTACAGTACATGTATTGTACTCTGGGGCCTATAGAGAAATACCTTTAAAAAAACAGCTGTGTTGATTTATATCAATATGTATTAACTTATCAAAGATGTTTTCTTTAAATCTCAGGATCTACACATCTACTTTAAAGGCCCTTTTTTTTTTTTTACTATGAGCGATGGTTTCCTACCTGAACACACAATTTTCTGCCCAATTTAGAACAGTTTTAGTTATTTTACATGATAGATTTATTTTGTTTTTTTTCTGTGCTCTTCTCACTGGTTTGAAGTGGGCGGGACTAAGTTGGAACAATGTGATGTCACATACTTCCATGCACCAATCAGGATTTAGCAACATTTGAATCAGAAGCAGATGACAGGGTTATATTCGGGGTGCGTTCGTTAATGCAGTCTAACGCTCTACACTAAAATGAGATCGCAGACGTTTGAATAAATAGAGCATTCTATTTCTACATGAATTATCGAATGTCCGCTTGTCTAATGTAACATTAGCTAAATAACGTTAACATTAGGCTACTGCAGCTAACGTTGGCGTTAGCTAACTAACACAACAGATTGACGAACGACGAATACCTCTAAGCTGTTAACTCTTTTGTATCCACATTGCATGTTGCCGAGTGTTGAACTATTTCATTTAATTCACCCATCAGTCAACAATTTCTCTCGGACGGTTCCTGCCATTTCAGCTGTTTACACAACTGAATAACTGAACACTATGTTCCCACAGTGCTCCCAGTCCAGTTTGTGCCGGAGTGACTATTTACAAACAAATCTATCAAATCCGGTCAAACCACACTAATACAGCCGTGAATAAGCAGATTAGCTGAGTTTTGAGTGTTAAACTCTTCATAAATAATACCTAAAGATATTTTAGAGAAGATATCTTTAGAAGATTTAAAGATTATTATCTTACTAAGCCATGTATATTAAATGTTTCAGGGAAAAACTTTTATGGAAAGGAATAAGTGATGCGTCTGCGTGTAGTTGGAATAAAGACAGAAGTTGACACATTAATGCAACATTAACTTTGTTCCAAACTTTTTAAAAGGTCATTTATATTGATATTTGTTTTAAAGATTCAGGAGTGATCCTGTAACATCTCATAATAAACTGCAGTTGTCTGACTGTTATATTCTTCCTGCAGTATGATTGTTGTGATAATGTCACAATCACTGCTGGTCTGTAAAGTAGATGTTTTATAATCATTTTCAAATGATGCAGTGGAGAAAGATATTATCTGTCTGGCACCACCTGGTGGCCACAAATAAAAATAACTGTCTGAGCTTGCTCCACTCTTACATCTGTCATAATATACATATACAGTACGTGTGGATATTGTAGACTTGGCTTGAGTTTGCTATACAGTGTCACTTAAGCATTTTATCTTAAGCTTATCATAAGCTTTGCTAGCAGAGTGTTCTTTTTTCAGTCCTGGCTCCATGCCAGAGTATCATGCCTCTCTTCACTCTTACCCATATTTCACCCAAATATTTATGTTGGAGCTTTTCATGTCGCGGATTATGGCTTTTGCTCAAATAGGTAACACAAAGGATATGAGAAGAAACTTTGAAAACAAGTATTTCCAAAACCGAGTGAATATTCCCTGCAGAGCAGGGTTATTATAGTAAGCTAAAACTGAAACTAAAACAAAAGTAAGCTGTGAAAAATATTTTTAGTAAACTGAAACTAAATAAAGAAAAACTATAAGAAAAAATAAACTGAAACTATATTGCCTGGCTCAAAAACTATAATAATAAAATCCATTAAAGTTTTAGCTTTTTACTACCAAAAAAGGGAGACAGGACAGCCTGAATTTACGTCAACGCTCGTGACATTGAACCACAAAAATGCCAGGAGATGGTCCTGTGTCGCAAATTGCTTCACATCAGACACTAAAGTAGCACAAAGAACAAACATTAAACATTACTGCATTCCTATACAGTTCTCCAAACATTAATTTAGTTGCACTTACATATGTAAATTTAGGATATATGCTGTTTTAGTTGCGCAATGTATAAGTAGCTATACTTCTGAGACAAGAAGTAACTAAACCTTTCTGAAAAAGTGAAATCAAACTAAAACTAGCAAACACTCTCTGAAATCAAACTAAAACAGAACTATAATGAAAAAGCCAAAATTAAAATAAAATAAAAACTAATTGAAAATTCAAAACTATTATAACCTTGCTTCAGAGTTCAAAAAGTGGAACTCTTTTGCTAAAGCTTTCCGAATATCCCGGCCCCTGTATTTTACTTTGCATTGTGATGGAGTGTCTTGAAAGAGAATTGCTATTTTCCACTTCCTCCAGACAAGCACCTCTCTGCTCCACAGTTGTCTGTCAACCTTTGCTCTCTGTCCTCCTCTGTCATTCCTTCTCCTCTACATCTCTGATACTCTGCCATCGCTGCCAAATAACAACTATTTTCAAATTGACCTACAAATGCCCGGGCACTCTGATATGATGCTTTGTCTTTGCCCCTTGTTTTCTCTGACAGGACTTGAAGCCTGTTGACGTCACCAACAAGAGGAGTCTATGGGAAAACAAAGGTGCCTCTCCAACCAAGGTAGCTATTATTCATTTCAAACTATTCACGAGTATCATGATGAGGAATTTGTACGGTGATCAGAGTACCAGTCTCAACCACCGGGGAAAATCCAAGCGAGCGTCCAGATGACGTTTTAACTATGCCAAATTGGTTTGTGGTCTTGAAAGGATTTCCCGTGGGTTTTCATAGTTTTCCAGATGTCAATCAAGAGAACGTTTTGTTAAAGAGATGGTGTAGGAATATTAAAATAATCACGTTTTTGACCCTGGTGTCACAGCAATGGGAGTAACAATCACTTCTGTTTGTTTTTGCTTTAAAGAACTCTCATAGCTAGTTGACCTCAACGTTAAATCTGGAATAAGCCTGGAGAGGTAAAGCAGTAATTGTACCACGTTTCTTCAAAGCGCTTATCACAGAATGACCTCACACTCTGCTGTCACACTATCGACTTTTTTGCTGTGTTGTTGGCAAAGCTGCGCTCTGTTCTGCTGTGGTTGGACGCTACTGCTTATTTTAATCAGAATGATAATATCTAAGGCCTTGTTCAGACTGCCAGCCCAAATCCATTGTTTGGCATATCCAGATTTTTATCCACATTGATTTGTATGAAGTCTGGACAGCAAAAAACCACATGAAATGCGATTTTTGCAAATCGGCTCCAAACCACA
>JAOVVB010073970.1:0-13891 GCA_028570985.1 Heterobranchus longifilis
CACCTGACCGAGGTGCCTGCTGGGAAACTGAGTCAGCCAACAAAAACTACAAAATAAAAACAGTGACCTCTAGTGGCGGAACCTTACAAAATCAAATCTTTGATGAACTGACAATGATAGCCTACGGCATTTTGGATCAAGTGAACAATCATCCTCATCTCCATCTTGAAGAACAACCTATATTGAAAGAAAAAACAAAAAGATCAGGGGCTAAATCAAGTTGTCCTGGGGCATTATGTTCACATAAGTTCAACATCATTATATCTAGCTTTATAATAATATTTACAATGGTGAAAGTATTATTCACAAAGTGAAAGTCACTGTTTTCATAACCTCAAACATTTAAATAGTGACTATACGGAAAATAGGAATAAATAATTTTACGCTATTAAATTGCCGTACAACTATCAGCATTTAGTTTAAAGTAATTTTCTTCTAATCTTAAGATTTTGTACAGAGGTGGACACCACTGCTTAGAGTCCTGCCACTTATTTGTTCCATCAATTAACTAAAGCAGTTGATTTTAATTAACACAACTCTTCACCCAGACCTGAACTAACTGGTGACGTCACCTGTTCTGTGCACAGAGAGAACTAATACATGGCACATGCTGTCTTAATACTTTGGCCACCACTGTGTATCTCTCTCTCTCTCGAATGTGTGTGTCTGTGTGTGTGTGTGTGTGTGTGTGTGTAACAAACATCAGACTGGGTCTGATGCTCACTAGCCCAACTTTAACTAAGCTTCGACTAAATTCCTTTATCACAGTAAAATGACTAGAATATCTGACGGTATATAATGAGTGTAACACACTGCAGGTGCTCTTACCGGGCCGCTGCCCTTCACCATCACGGTGAAGCTCTTTCTCCTGCAGGTCTGTTCTGTCTTCTAGCTAGACTCACTGGGAGCCGGTATCATAGATGTCCATGTCCCTGGGTCACGAAAAAAGAGGAAGAAGAAGAAGAAGTGGTATCTTGACAAAACAGTAAAGTTCCATTGTCATGACGTAAGCCCTAATGACGCTAAACTAAACAGATGACTGAAGCGTAGTCAGAAGTGACGTCTTCCCTAACCTGTGGAATTGCATCATTAGAGCTGGTGGTGTTGGAGTGAAAACTCACTGCAGCATAAGTCAGACCATCAGCAGGTTTCTCAGCTGATTGACCTGTGGGTACCTGAGCTGTGGAGTAAATGTCCTGATCAGAGGGGATTGTGGGTAGTTGTGTTGTGGAGTAGATGTCCTAATCAGGAGGAATTGTGGGTAACTGAGCTGTGGAGTGGACGTCCTGATCAGGAGGAATTGTGGGTAACTGAGCTGTGGAGTGGACGTCCTGATCAGGAGGGATTGTGGGTAACTGAGTTGTGGAGTAAATGTCCTGATCAGAGGGGATTGTGGGTAACTCAGCTGTGGAGTAAATGTCCTGATCAGGAGGGATTGTGGGTAACTGAGCTGTGGAGTAAATGTCCTGATCAGGAGGGATTGTGGGTAACTGAGCTGTGGAGTAGACGTCCTGATCAGGAGGGATTGTGGGTAACTGAGCTGTGGAGTAAATGTCCTGATCAGAGGAGATTGTGGGTAACTGAGCTGTGGAGTAAACGTCCTGATCAGAGGGAATTGTGGGTAACTGAGCTGTGGAGTAAACGTCCTGATCAGGAGGGATTGTGGGTAACTCAGCTGTGGAGTAGATGTCCTGATCAGAGGGGATTGTGGGTAACATTGTGGTGTCACAAAGAGGTTGAGAAGGGTCACAGGGGTTTGTGGGCAGTTGAACAGTAGAGAAAACTGCAAGAATTTCAGCATCTGATTTAGAAAGTTCTCTGGTGTCTTTAATCTCCTCATATGCACAAACAGCAAGAGGAACCTGAACCTGAGAGAAAATAGAGCCAGAAAAAATTAATGAATAAATGTTTTCAGTTTTGTTTTGTTTTTTAAAGACAATAAGTATTGGTACTTAACACACAAAGATGCACCCTCTCTCACACACACACACACACAATAATAAAGACAGTTACCTCTTTGTCATTTCCTGAGTTTTGGACAGGACACTGGTCAGTAGAAGCTCTACCTGCTGGCAAATTAGTCACATAATCAGTAGTTATTGTTACTGTTGTTAGTACCGTCCCAGCGTAGGTTTCTTGTCTAGTTAGCTAGGCATCGAAGAGACGAACCCCGCGCCCACTCAATGGGTCTCGGTGGGAGGAGCTCTGCTGGCGGAAATTTAAAATGCCCAGAGGGTGAGCTTTCTCCTTCTGCCTACCCACCTGTCCCCTCTGTATTAACAGGGAAAGCAGAACTGTAATTTTGCACAGTTACAGAAAGAGATTGAGCGATTACAACACTACTGGAGGCACGTGTACAATATAAAAGTACAATACAAAATAAAAATCAGTCATGTACTCCCTATAGTGAAAGAACACTGGAAAAGTCTCAAGAGGAACAAAAGCACATCTATCACTGACTGAAAAAGTGGATTGCTCTTGCCTTATCTTTTCTGAACTGAAGAATCACAAGATTATACAACATAGGGAATATCCTACTCCGGCTTAACACCAAGAGCTGAACAAGGTAGTGGATAAGTTACGCGATGTGTTCTCTTTTTAAAGTAGCTAATTACATTACAAAATTACTGTCTTCAAAAAGTAATCAGCTACATTACAGCGTTACTTTCTGATAAACGTAACTAGTTTGAGTACTTTTCCATTTCAGAAAATAAAAACTCCTTTGTGATTCCTCATGAATGTTGTTTTAGTCAAGACCTTTATAATTATTCTACCCTCATCACTCAGCGAAGTTTGGTCCATAATCTGTTAACTATTAACACCCCTATCTCACCTACGCGGTTTCGGGCGGTGGCCGTAAGTATGGTTCATCATGATTCACCACAAGTTTTGGCGCTGTGATTAGGTTTCCATTTTTCCGCGCGTCGGTCCTCGCATCATCACACCACATAGGTGAGATAGGGGTATAACAGCAGGAATAACAGAGGGGGGCGGGTTATCGGGGATGGGGCTTGTAGGACGACTTTCACACACACACTATCAGATTGGGAATGACTGCTGTCTGGCTCATGGATTACATAAATTGTCTGAATAACGGATTACATTTTTGAAAAAATAACTAAGTACTTAAATGGCGGACCTAACGCATTAGATTACTCATTACATCCAAAAAGTAATCCAAGTACTCTAACGCGCTACTTTGTAATGCGCCATCACCACGCGTACACGGCTGCCTAACTAAATGAAGTAGTGATCCACTCGTGTAGCTGAGAACACCACCTCTTCTACCTGACTCAGGTCCTTGAAAAGCTCAGAAAAACGGGGCTAACAACTAGCCCAAAAAAATGTTACCTGGGGCTGACTGAAGCCCAATACCTGGGATTGGCCGCAAGAAAAAAAAATTGGTGCGGTACGCTCATACTAATGACTCACAAATAAAAAACTGGTACATGTCTTCCTGGAGCTAGTTGCGGCGGCAGGCATAAAGCCAGTGCCTCATATATTCTGACAGCTCCGCACTCGGCTAAAGGAGAAGAAACACAGCGTGCATTCAGCACCGTGGATAGCTCTTCTGAACCTGAGAGATAGGCGGGGCGCCCTGACTTGCTACAGCCAGCAGCTTGCCATCCACATTTATGTCTTTTTCTGCACTCCTTTACATATCCTGAGCCGCCAACAATGCGAAGACTTTTAGTTGCATCACTGCAATGTTCCTGGCATCCTTGTTCCACCCTAGTGTCCACTACACACCACTGCCCACTACTACTCTGATTAACCCCAGATAAATATTAGTGCTGCTCCCTACTCGGGGAATGTCAGTTATGGGAAGTTTCCTCAAACAAATCCCTTCTGTCGCGTGCGCGCGGATCGTGGGCTGTGAAGATGGACCCAGGTGCAGGTGGAGGCGCGGGTCATGAGCCTCCCAGTTCTTCTGTGGTGCCGCTGTAGTGAGAGCGGGGGCGCTGGAGCGAGAAAACTGTGGCGAAACAACACACAATAATCCAGCGGCGAGGCAGCGCGCTGCGCTTCCTTATAAGCTGGATGAAATAAGCACCAGATGAGAAACCGGTGTGCTGGCGGGGCGGTCCGGGAGGGCTGATGACAGTGTGGGAAAACGTGATGAGGGCCTGACAGCGTTGGAAAGGAAAAGTCAAAAAAGTCTTTGATCAGCGCGAAGCCCTTGAGAGCGTGACATGTTTATTAATTGTAATATAAAAAAACCTGTTGCAGTCTTGCTATTAATACAGACAATTATAGTTCTTTGCTATTAGTGTGTCAGCTAATTCTCTTTGACTATCTTGGAACCATTGATTAATATATTCTCAGCACATCACCACATTCCACCCTTTGGACTGGCATATCTAAGTTTAGCAACTACTATTGAAGAAAATTAATTAATTAGTTAATTAATTAATTCATTCATTCATTTTCTCTACCACTTATCCTGTGTACAGGGTCGCAGAAGGCCTGGAGCCTATCCCAGGAGACTTGGGGCATGAGGCAGGGTACACCCTGGACAGCATGCCATTCCATCGCAGTTGGGAAATATTGATTGGTTTTTATACTGAATATAAAAATCTTATTTGGTTACTGATTCTGAACACTTGGGAAAATATTATCAGGAAAAATTACACTTCATCCAGAAACGTTTATTCTACTTTCCTAGGTGGCAGCATGCTAGGCATCCTGTCACCTTTTGCTGGGGCCAAATCTATTTTCATCACTCACACGACACACATCAGACATTAATTTAGACATAATTGGTGTACCCTGGTCAGCGAAGTTTTGTTTGGGCAATTGCTTTGCGATATTTTTGGACCAGCACTGCCTTGGGGTATCAACTTCTAACAAAGTTAAGTGCTCCAACTGGAGCCAACAAACAGTAATTTGTTAGGGAGCTCCGTCCCTTTCTTGCACACACAGGAACTGCCGAATGTGCCATAGGTCTCTATGTGCCCACATTGTATGGTTTGAGTATGGAGTTGTCTAATGTATGTAGTGTGACATTGGATTACTCAGTGCAGCTGCTTCTTGCACACACACTCTGTGTACATCGCATAGGGTGCACCAACAGCAGAGAGCACCTAACAAGGGAGTGCAACTCACCTGGGCTGGGCTGGAAAGCGGATCTCCAATCTTGCCACTCAGCGTCCGCACAGCCTGTAAAAGGGCCTCCTCGCATTCTTCTGGTGAGTAATATTTTTTTGAGCTCAGACTTACACATATCTCCTGTCTTCCTAGACTCAAATGCTACCAAATTCTTTTCGCCTAGGAGAAAGCCGTCTGGTCTCCACTCTTGCACGCACTCTGCTGTCTCTACATACAATGCACCACCTGCTCAGAACCGCAACATTTACCGAGACGGCTCTAGAGCCTGTGCTTTCGTGGAAAAGTAGTGCTTTACTAAGAACTGCATAATTTGTTGATTAAAATAAGAGTTCATTAAAGAACTGTTGTTGAGACGTTGACATCTGCTTCCGGTGTGTTCTGTCCGTGTGCCAGAGCTGTTACAGTAGGAACAGGTTTTTAGCCTGCCACCACAACATGCAATTTGGAAAAAGCAATGGGCCTTACCTGCATGTCTTTGGACTGTGGGAAGAAACCAGAGTACAAAAAGGGAAACCCCAAGCATGGGAGAACATGGAAACTCAGAAAAAAAGGCCAGAGGCCAGGCTCAAATTCTTAACCCTAAAAGTACATGCCCACTGTGATAACCACTATGTCACTATACTGCTGATGCTATTCCTTAGGATTTTAACCTCATAATTAATGGCATTGGTTTACATTTTGTCAAGAACCTATAAATGAACACATCTTCAGGGACTGCACACTGTGCACACCACTAGATATTTATAACACATGTACTGTTTGGTTCTACTGGATTCAAGGGTTATGAAGGTGTGGAAATTGTGGGTGCTTTGTGAGCTTTGACTTTTCTGTACCTGCTGTCCCTCCAGCATGAGGTTGCAACAGGTTCTTACATTTCAGGAATGGATATCTGTCTGCTCCCACACTCTATCCAAGCTGTAAATTGGGGTAAAATACAGCTTTGTGTTTACAATCAATCAAGGTGGCAAAAAGATTCTCTGCTAAAGATTCTCTGCTCAAGGAGCATTATAAATTATTTTCAAAGAAAGTGAAGCTTTGGAAGATGATGAATAAGAAGAGATTTCAGATAATGAAGTTTCATTTATGTCAGTTCAGACACTGACAGAATTTGAACAAGAGAATGAAATTGACCAGTCCCAACTCAAGGACCAGCCCATCAGCTTCCAGCCACAGGACAAGACTCTCTGCAGTCAGCCCTCCAGCAGGCAGCAAGAGGAGAAATATGGATGTTAAAAATATGGTGAAACTGAATGGCTGAGTGGCTTAGTGGTTAGGCTCACTGTCGCTATGTACCTGGTTTGATTCCTGCGCCATGGAGTTTGCATGTTCTCCCCGTGCTTGGTGGGTTTCCTCCAGATTCTCCGGTTTCCTCCCACAGTCCAAAGACATAAATTTTAGGCTAATTGTTGTTCCCAAATTGACCGTAGTGTGTGAATGGGAGTGTAAATGTTGACCAGAGGTCCTACCACAGTCATACAAAATGTGAATAAATACAGGATGCAGGATCTCCTGGACTTAGACACAATGCTCACCACCACCACTTGAGAAGGAGGTCGATGGACAAACCTGATCCCGACCAGAGTTTAGTGATTTTGGTGGCACTGTTATGCTCCACAACACACCCCAGCTTTATGAGCATCATGCTGGTACCCCCGCCAGGCTTTGTGGACATCACACTTGCAATGCAGGATGGAAGACTTATAGCGATGTTCCAAGCCCAAACTCTGTCCTTGTGCCAAAGCCCAGCTCCATTCCTGTGCCAAGCCCTAGCTTTGTCCCCATGACAAGCTCTAGTTCCACCCTACGGCCAAGCTCCAGTTCCAAGATCCAGCTCTGGTCCCATGCCAAGTTTCTGTCCTGGCCCCATGTTCATGCCCAGTCTGACCATATGCCTCAGGTTACACAACCTTGGGGTCAGTGAGACAGCCGAAAGATTTTGAGGGGAATGTGCTGGACCACTATTGACACTCTGGAGGAGCGTCTTTGGGGATCATTTGTCTCTTGGTCTTTTTGTATTACCAATGTGCGGGTATGTAATATGTGTCATATCATTTCTTTTCCTGTTTTTGTTCCAGCATTTATGTCATGACTGCAGTCCATATTCATAACAGTGGTGTTGCTATGGAGACCTTACATAGCCTGTGCTGGTGTTACACATCAAAGCAGAAGCACCAAGGATGGAAAACTGGCCTAGTTTGGCTGCATTGTCCTCAGACGTGTTTTCCTTATATGGGTTCCATAAACCTAACCTTCAGCTTCTCAGACTACCTCTTCTTGAAAGTTTATAATCTCAACTTGTAATTAGCTTGCCTGTAGAGCTCTTTCCATCTTCGCCTACAGGCTACATCATTGGATTAGCGGTAAAGTTCTTTTGTAAACCATGCTATGAAATTGTTATATTTGAACTTAATCCTAGTGGAGATTCAGTTTTATCACATAATCTAATATGCCTGATCAAAGTTTCAGTTTGGATTTAAATAACCAAATATTTCTGAGCCTTTGACTGGATTATTACTGCAGAATTAATATATTCCAGCTAGCAACAACTCTTTTAACCATACAGTAAATGATGCAGTGAAGATGTATGCAATGGTTGTGGAATAGATGTTACTGTGTCCAGTGCATTGCAGGATAGTCTTAAAAGCTTCATGTTCACTAACAAAATAAAAAAAAGATCATGAACGACCTTGATGACTTAAATTCTTAGTAAAAGCCAGAGCAAAAATTACACGCATGTTCAATAGTTGAAATTAAAGCATTTCCACATGCACACTGCAACAAGAACTCAGGATTGGGATTAAACAGCTGTGTGCCTATAGGAATACCAGTTGTAAATGAGGTTAATTGTAAAAAGCTTCTATAGCTTTTGTCAAGCAAGTAGTGTTTGTGCTGCACTTATACATGCATGAAATCTATACTCCTATGAGATTGACTGAGCTGAATTTGTTCAGGGAGTAAAATGTTTTACAATTTATTGAAAGTGATTCTAAATCAGGAGAGCAAACATTACGGAGTACCGTTTGATCTTTTCATCACTCGTAGTCAATATGGAAACAAATCCCCTGCCCTTCATCTTCCTAGATGTGTCTAAGCTTCTTTTGTGGTACAGTCCCCATTGTAAAGTTGGAACTTTACTAGATGCAGTCCTGGTCTCGGTGAAAGCCATGGCAGTGGAGAGGCACATTTTTTTTTGTGAGATTACAGATTGGTGGGAAATATGCTTGGGAACTGTATGCATACGTTTGAGGAGCATTCAAGTCAAGTCAGAACTTGTGATACAATTTCTTTTGAATACAGGCATAAAAATGATTGATATTTACAAAAGACTTTAAGCACAGTATAATCATGAGACTCTTATATGCAGTACAACATTTAAATGGTCCCAAACATTTATATGTCCATAAATGATGATCCCTACCGAGGTGGCTAAGAGCCCACTGGAGTGATTACCGTGACCATTCAACAAGTGAAACACCTTGTCCTTGAAAATCAATGGATAACTTGCTGCCAACTTCTGGAAGAGCATTGAATGCTCCTTGTACATGTAAAACATTTTTTTAATTGAAGTAATTAAAGAACTTAAAGATTTGGGCAAAAAAAGATCTTTTGGAGACTATTTCTAATGTATTTTAAAAGTAAAATGTAGTCCACCTGTCACCTATACAAGCTGGGTTTATTCATATATACACTGGGGTCTATTAGTCTTTACCTCTCGTTTTTTAAGAAAATTTATATATCAGAAATTGTTAATGCTAATGAGATAATGACATGTGTTATAATGGCATCGTATATGATTGCTGATTTAAGCTATTTGTTTCTTAAAGTGATTTAGATGCCATTTTACCCATCATATTTTTCTTAGTGTTTAGTTCAGGTTTAAAAAGAATAATATAACATTTAGGTGTAAATATACAGAATAGTAAAGCAAAACTGGAGGCCAAAATAGCAAATATCTCCACAGCTACAGTAAATTTTCCTGGAGAGCTGATATAAGCTGGAATGAAGGTGATCCACACGGCACAGAATATGAGTATGCTGAATGTGATAAATTTAGCTTCATTAAAATTATCTGGCAGCTTTCTAGCTAGAAAAGCTAAAACAAAGCACAAACATGCAAGAAGTCCTATATAACCCAGTACAGCCCAGAAACCTATAGGTGAGCCCAAGTTACATTCTAATATGATTTTTTCTTTGTAGTAGTTCATGTTTTTATAAGGGAAAGGAGGAGAAATTATTAACCAAAGCACACAAATAAGGACCTGGACAAAAGTGAATGCCAGTACACTGAGTCTCTGCTGTAGAGGCCCAAACCATTTCATCACATTACTGCCTGGAAGTGTAGCCCTGAAGGCCACTAACACCACTATAGTTTTTCCCAGTATACAGGAGATACAGAGGACAAAGGTGATCCCAAACGCTGTGTGGCGCAGCATACAGGACCACTGAGAGGGCCGTCCAATGAAAGTCAGTGAACAGAGGAAACACAGAGTCAGAAAGAACAGCAGCAGGAAGCTCAGCTCGGAGTTGTTGGCCTTAACAATTGGAGTGTCCTTTTTTATAATAAATAAAATAGCTACTAATACAGTTAAAGTGGCTCCAAACAAGGAAAAAAATACAAGTATTATACCCAGGATCTCTGTAAATGAAAGAAACTCTATGACCTTTAGAACACATTCATCTCTGACAGCATTAGACCAAAATTCTCCTGGACACTGCTCACAGTTATTTGAATCTGCAAAATAATTATGGTTATTGTCATTAGGAAGGTAAATGAACTTTGTCCTGTGGTTTTATTTAATAATACCACTGTTGAGCAACTGTGTCTTAAATAATAAGAGCAGGATACACAATGTGTAATGAACAAATTGTGTTTGAAATTCTGTAAAGCTGACATTACCTGTCTGGTTACTGATCTCTCCATCTGCACATGGTATACAGTCATAGCAGCAGACAGGCCTTCCTTTCTGTGCAGCTTTTCTAGTGCCTGGAGGACAGCTCTCACTGCACACAGACCTTGGTTTCTAATACAGACAATAATGTTTTTTTAGCTACAAACAGTATTTTTCAAACATAGACAATATTTAAATGGCCAAATGTTTTTGGATACACTCAAATGTCCTTGTTGAACAAACCACTAGTGACATGTGGGTTTGACAGGTATGTGTTCACCTACTTTTCACCATATTGATTATACAGAAATGTAACAGCATTAATTAATTAAATGTAATTATTAATTACTAAATTAATAAAAAATAATATTTTATCTTATTTTTTATTTAGACTGTCTTTCACATCCTTTCAATAATTGTAGAAATACCTTTCTATAATCATTTGCCCATTCATGAATTCAAGCAGCTTTTAAATAATTTTTTTAAGTATTAAGGAAAAAAATCTATATTTTGGTATATTACTGTTCTTCCAAATACAATGTATTTTTTGTGTAATTAACATAAGCAGTGGTATGAAGGTAGCCAAAATGGTTACAGTGGGCCTTACAAATCCTCTCTCATTCACTTATCGTCATTACCGCTTAATCCTGTATTCAGGGTCGCGGGGGGCCTGGAGTCTATCCGAGGAGACTTGGGGCATGAGGCGGGGAACACCCTGGACAGGGCACCAATCCATCGCAGGGCACACAGACATACACACACTCACACACTCATTCACCATACAAATCCTGATTTATAAAAAATAGCCTATTCCAGTTACTTTAAAATAAGCAAACATTAGAGATACCTCTCTTGTCTCTGCAGCCCAGACTATATCTTTTTCATTTAGGACAAATTGATGTCCAGTTGGCAGTGAGGCATCATAATAGCCCACAACTTTAAACTGCACTTCTCCATCAAACTCCCGTTGCCAATTCACAACATCATATTTTGCTGCTATTGCTCCAGTACTGTCAAACCAAACCTGTTCTCCCAAATTGTTGGTAAAATTTACATTTTGTAAAGATAGCACAACCTTCAGAGGTAAAAGAAAACAATTATTTAATTTTTCATTGATCAGTCATTGACATAGCCTGTGTTGCATCTTTTATTTCGTGTTACCTGCCATGGTTGTATTGTTTTGTCATTCTTACAACTCTGATTTTCTCTGCATCTCAACAGGGTTTGTAGTGAATGTGCCACAGCATAAACTGCATTGTAAAGGTTTTTTGCATATCTAAATTCTGATATATCTTTACTGTAATTTTTTAATGGAATCATATCTTTATATTCACTGCAGCTGTTGCCTGATTGAGATTTGTTTTTCTCTGTATTCAAGCAAGGATACACTGTTTGCCAAAATTCATTAACAACATAGTCAGCAAAACTATTAATGTTCAGTTTTCCCACATCAAAACCAATGGCTCCTGCAAATATGTTATAACTTGCTGGTGTTACTAGATTGACTGCAGTTATCCATGCTTCACTACCAACAATTTGGTAACCAGTGACATTTTTTAGAATGAGGTAGTCTATAAGATTGTTCATGTCAATTTGGGTAAGAAATATGATAATCACTTTGGCTGTGCTTTTTTTAATAATATTGACGACTTTTATCATCTGTGCAGTATCTGACCGGTCAAACTTCTCAGAGTACTCAACACATATTCCCTCCTCTTTGGCTGCTTTCAGAAAAATGGCCATTCCATTATTGCCATAGTCATTATCACTGTTCAAAGCTCCAACCCAAGACCAGCCAAAGTGCTTGACCAAATATGCCATTGCTCTGCTCTGGTAGAGGTCACTTGCTATGGTCCTGAAGAAAGAGGGGTAC
This sequence comes from Heterobranchus longifilis, assembly GCA_028570985.1. Classification (NCBI taxonomy): domain Eukaryota; kingdom Metazoa; phylum Chordata; class Actinopteri; order Siluriformes; family Clariidae; genus Heterobranchus; species Heterobranchus longifilis. The sequence continues at coordinate 11,872 of JAOVVB010073970.1, forward strand.
TCTTTTCTGTTGCTCAAACAGTCACATGTGGCAGAGTGACTTATCTGAGGAGAGAAAGATAGATACAAAATTACCTAATGCACATTTAAAAAAAAAAATTAAGATTAGCATTTAGCATCCGCATAAAAAAAAAATCTTCACCACTTTTCCCTGGTTAAGCTTGCATGGATGCTTAGCCAATCTCGGTACTACTGGGATCAAGGCAGTAGAATTCACCTCACATAACAAAACACATTCCCACATGCAGACATAAATTAAACAATATTTTAGCCCTGGGGCACTTAGGTGCCAGTCTTTTGGACAGTATGTTTAAAACAAGGAAGAAAAGTGTAAATTACATAATTCTTACAATTGTGTATGAAGGGGTTAAACAGTCTTCAGAGTGTGTTTTTTTAAATTAATTGATAAAAAAAATAATTGTGACTTAAACATTGTTCAATATTATTACTAGTTTGCTGCTCTAATTATCCAATGTATATTTTAGTGTGCTTTATAGCGAATAACTTACCAATTAATGAGTCTTAAGATATTTAAATCTTACCACTGGTATCTTAAAAGGCTCCATTGTTCTTGCGAGTGCTACTGTAGGAGTTGACTCTGTCTCCCCTATGATGGCATGTACAACTGCTTGTCCAGAGCAGGCAGCAGCTGCTGTAATGTCCATGCCATTCATCAAAGCCATGCCTGCTTTCATACTCAACAATCTTGAGCCACAATTGTCATAAATCCTATAACCAATTGAGATATTTGGGAGCAAGTAGTTGCTTTTGTTGATTTCATCAATTGCAAATGTCATGGTCTGAGCAAAGCGTAATCCTCTAAGGTAAAATCTACAAATAGTCATTATGTAAAGAAAAGTCTAATTATATATTTAATTTAAAAAACTTAGGCAACTTGAAAACAGAATAGAAATGCAATCCAGCTTTTCTGAGAAAAAAAAACACACCACAATACACCACACCTATTGCAGATTAAAGGCTGAGGTTTTTCGGTATATGACAGTGACTGCATCTGTGTACCAGAATGTATTGAAAAGATTGCTCCAATTATTACATCTCCATCTTTAGATAACAAAGGACTTGCTGGGTTTTCTAGAATATGGCAATTTTCTCCCTTTGACAGACGAAAAGGAAAGAGTAGTACAAGGAATAACATCACAAAGTTTGTCTAGTGCTTTGGCTGGCTTAGTCCTCAACAGATACATTCTTCAGTTATTTATTAACATGCTTTAGGTCCTCTGAGTATGACCATTCAATTTAACAAATCAGAGAGCTGATGAGCTTTGTGATGTCATTTAGCGACAGGATGGCAACTGCATTTCTCAGTTATATTTTATTTACTTTAGACAGTAATGAGCACATAATATACATTCTGCTACTATAGTTGCCCAATGCATGCTATTCCGGCATGTGCTGTTAAGCCATGTGTCTAGTCTGTTTGTATTGTTTTATTTCTTGTATTTCTTCAGGTATTTTTGCTTGTGTACAGCATCCCAATGGATTTTAAATAGAGCAATCAAGATTTGATTAAAATGTATTTAACAAAATTATCTACCATAACTGTCTATGAATTACATCCTTTCTTTTTTACTGAGGATTTTAAGTAAGTGGACAAAAAGTAAGTGGACTAAATATCCAAATCTTACTTATGAAGAATAGGGAGCAGGTTCTCTCAACTGATCTCTCTTATGTCTTAATCATTCACTTTCCTTCTAGCACAAAGTGACATGCATCATTTAAGCACATGGAGACATCCAACTTGGACCAGGTAACTGTCTGGCCTCCACCCAAAAGCACACCACAACCACCTGTACCTGTGGACCAACTTGAATTTAGGCTGTTGCCTCTAAATGAGTCACACCCGTTGTTATTGGCAAAGCAAGTCTTGTTCTCCTGTACCATTTTATTTCTTTGCCAACTGTAAGGGACCACCACCAGAGGTCGCTGTTTTTTAGTTGTAGTTTTTGTTGGCTGACTCAGTTTCCCAGAAGGCACCTCGGTCAGGTGATGCGAGTGCACAC
>JAOVVB010074048.1:0-13889 GCA_028570985.1 Heterobranchus longifilis
TTCCTGTAGATTACACATTACACGTATGTGCAGTAAGCAGCTTTGAGATAACCAATAAACTGTCAGCAAACAAATTAAGCTTGATTCTCCTTACATAGTGAACTAAATACCTGAACTGTATTCCTTAAGCAGAAAATTCAACATTTATATATATATATTTATGTATTTTACAATATTGGCAAATACTTCAAAAAATATATTTAGTGCTTTTGGCTCTTACAATATGTGTGGGAAACACTACAATTCAATACAGTTCACTCCACAGCACTGTGGAGACAGGTCGGCTATGAGAGACTAGGCTGTTACTCACTCTGAGCAGGGGCGATCCTAGACTTTGGTGGGCCCAAAACAAAGAAGCCCATCTAGGCCCCCATAAAAATGCAATTCAGTCAAAAACTGCATTTGGTCAATTGTGCTTGATCAAACACATTAAACCTTTTTTTTTTTTTTTTTTTAACTTTTCTTAAAACACATTTCATTAGTGGAAAGATATTTGTGTGGCATACAAGGTGCAGTTAAATAAATACATTTTAATAACAAAGTAGCAACAAGGGGCCCCACTTATGATTTTTTTTTTTTTAGGACAGCGGTGTACTGTATAGAGCCTTATGGGATTTATAGTTGTTGTTGCAGAATATGTCAATATGAGTGGCCATTGGGGGCTCCTTTTTACAATTCTTTTGTGTGGCCTAAGAATTTTTCTGGTTTGCCTCTCCTGCTCGACTTGCTCGACTTGAACTAGTAAATTTATTTATTTATGTTTTTCAGTGTTGTGTTAACATTCAAATTATTACCTGTGTGATATATAGTGATATAGTGATAATTCAAAGTAAGGTGGTTTAATTCAAAATAAAGTGGTAAAATTCACCCTTTTTCTCCTGGTAATTGAGGTCATTAAAAATCATCAATAATTATCGATATTGACTGATATGACATTTTTTATCATGATAACTTTTTCAGCAATAAAAAAGATGTTTTTTTTGTTTTCTTGAAACTGTCTGATATTAACTGATATTTTATATTTATTATTTACAATTGATTTAAAAAAAAAATAATACAAAAAATTGATAAAGCACAATTGACCTAATGCATTTTTGACTGAATTGCATTTTTATGGGGCCTAGATGGGCTTCATGGTTTGAGGCCCCAAAGTCTAGGATCACCCCTGTTTTAACAGTCATGCTGTTGTTTGGAGTTGCGAGTGGAGTGAACTGTATTGTTGAGCAATAAACAGAGTTTCCCACACATAGCCTTTAATTGGGCGGACCACCCAGGTATATTAACGGCATAAACATTTCCGCTGCTCATCTCTCCTCTTTCCAGCTGTAGTCACATCCAGGGCTTTCACTCATTACACCCTGCGGGTGCACCGCTAAATGTAGTGAAATCTCACAGAAACAAATAGCGTGTTGGTCTCTTGCTGGTCAGAAATGAAAGGGGGGGAACTGAAGATGACACCGATATACAGTATATTTTATTCTTGACTTGGGAGTATTTATTCAGCGATCGGCAAAAAAAGGCCATCAGTAGGAACATTGTTTTAAGTTTCACAGGACTGTGTTGGGTCCAAAATCTGAAGAAACAATCCAACACTGACACAAGCTCACTGTCTTGTTTTGTGTGTGATTCACACATCCCCGCTGTACATGTGTTTTGAACAGTGATTGATCAGCAGTCTGTCTTTGTGTCTGCATCTCTGTGTGACTCCGGTGTGACTGCAGGTAGGTAGATTCTCCTCGCTCACTACTGTGGGCGGAGATTCCCGCAAAAATATAATGAATGATAAACACACTGTTGATTTCTTCCCATGGAGCTGACATGAAAACTATTTTGGTTCAGTAAATTTCTGCTGTCAGTCCACCTTGAGCAAGGTCACAGAGCTGTGGAGATTGGTCTGGATGCACTGACACTCCACTCTGCAGGCAGAGAGCGGCCGAGACGTTTTTTTTCTCTCACGGTATGGATTGTGGATTGCGGTGCTCACATTTCGCTTGCTGTGAGGATTCTCATGAAAAAAAGAAAACAAACATGACATTGTGGTTGTGGCAGTTGCTTGCCACCCCCTGCAGTTGGCTTGTCAATACCGCATGTGCAACGTCCTCCCGTTGTGACGCTATCACTGTGACAATATATGGCTGCAGACGGACAGACAGAAATATCAACACATGGAAAATAACTCAAAACCTCCTTTGGGGCAGTTCCCGCTACAGTAGGTGTCCCCAGGATCACATTTTGCCATGATAACACTAAGACTCACGAGGTGAAAACAATCCCAGCGTTGTTCATTGTGGTCATGGCACAATTTTTGGTGGTGCAAAACTGATCAGTAAGCAGCAGGTGTGAGTTTCAGGTTGTAGTGCGCTGCAGCCAGTTAACACCTACATTTCAACTAAACCACAGGAACTAAAGGGGCTTAACACTTTTCTACCCACTCAGTCAGACAGACAGACAGCACCCTGGGCTCTGTTTAGTTTCCACTGAGGGAGGAGGAGAGGAAAACACTCTGAGTGATACATAAAGAGAAAAATATATCCTACAAACATTCCATCAGTGGGTATGATTTAAATTCATTTGCTTTTCTGGCAGATTTCTTGAGTAGGTCTTGTCTTTCATTTATTTATTTGTTATAAAGCTCCTTGCTTTGCTTCTTGTCAAACTGAAGCTGCATCTGTTTTTCCAGGCAATTTCTAATTAACATCTACCCCCCTGCCCCCACTCTATTTCTCATTATGAGAATGATGTAAATATATGTACTCATCCTTTTTGATTTGTTGACATGAGAGCATGCCAGTTGACAGCATGCCCAGTCAAAGGGCTTAGTACCACAAATTTGAATAGCAACTGAGACTAATTCAGGTGCAAACAGCCATGTCAACACACTGAACTGGGGGACTGCAGGAGGATGGGCACGGGAATGAGGGTGCTTATATTTGTATCTTTTTTAAGGGAGGGGCCTCTCTGCTCAGACTTCTTGAATATAATTCAACACATTTCCTCACAGATTTTTTAAAATAGGTTGTTGTTAATTTAATGGCAGTGTATGCAATAGTGGTGCAGTGTGTGTGCCTGTGTGAAGAGGCCCCCCACATCCCCCCACCCCACCTCCTTATCTCAGGCCGACAGTTGTCAGGAATCACGGGCAGAGGCCTGAGTTAGTGAGGGAGGCAGGCAGGCAGGCCTGGGGATATGGATCAAAGAGACAGAGCTGGAGAACCAAAGCAGCTCTGATCCCCCAACACTGAAACCCACTCTGTTCTATCTTTACTCGCCCGCTCTCTCTCTCTCTCTCTCTCTCTCTCTCTCTCTCTCTCTGTCTCTCGCTCTCTCGCTTTCACCCCAACATCAAATAGAGAGCCAGAGAACTCCACCATTCCAAAGCAGGCTAAATCTTCCTCTCACAACAAACCAGAGAGGAAACGAGAATGTATGAGGAGAAATGTGTTCTTTCCTCGTGTGGTGTGTTGATGTGTTGGGGTCACTGTGGGAAGTAATAGTTTCATCTTCAGTGGCAAGTCAGTAAGTTGTCTGACCTGACAAAAACGGATTAGCGGTCCAGCATCACTGACTGTCTAATGAGAGAAAAAAAAACACCTCACCACTTAGAGGGCTCTAAATCAAAATAGATTCATGGGAATTTGTCAAAAAGTGTGGTTGAAAAAGAGCTTTATTTTTGCAGGCATTCTTAGGGGAGAGGGGGGTTGTAACCACTCTGTTGGTGAAGCTGTGAAAGGGGTTTCTATTTACACATACAGTGCCATCACAGGGATGGAATTGCATACAGTCATTTTGTCTTTCTGTCAATAAGACTTGGAATTGGCTGCACACTCCATCTCCACATGAAAGTCAGTCTCTAATTCTTTCCCATTCAATTTGAGAGGAGGAGGCACAGAATGGCTTACGTGAATTACATTCCAAATGCAATATAGCTGTTTCAAATTGAATTATTGCCTGTCAGACTACAGCATACGTCTTGCTGTAATTTTGAAGTGGGATCTTAGGAAATTCATCCTACATTGTTATCTCATGTAAATGCCTGGGAGCATGATGAAAGGGTCAATGGCAGTGAACCCATAATGGAAAAGCTTCAGCTGAGACTGAGCAATTCTGAATAGACTGAGGACAATAAACACAGAATGCAGCAGATGCATTTCATGTCAGGAATGAATGCTATTTCAATGAAATGAATTTACTGGAGCAGTTTTGATTTAAATTTGATGGGATTCATTTCACAGTCAACTCATATGTTGGTGCTCTGTCCTAACATATAACGTTAGATGGTAAGACAAGTCTGGCCTTAAGGGAGTCATGTGATCAACTGGACAAGATGGCTGCATTGATTGAATCGGCTCAACCCAGTGTTGCTAATTTTGTGAATTTATTCCATTGAAACAGCTTTCTCTTTAATCAGTTGATCAGACTGAGGATCTTAAAAGATGTGATGGCTGATTCGAGCAAAAAAACAGTTTAACACTGATAGTAATGTTTGCGGTCTGAGGACAAGGGCAACTGGTTCAACTTAGGGGTGTTTGCTTTATTTATATATTTTAAGTTTTGTTTTCTTACTTTATTCATGTTGTCACTGTCTTGTTTTTGCTACCACAGAAAAGTATGTGTAAGTGTTACATCTTCGTCTGTATCATATTATGGGAAATGGTCACAGGGTTCAGGATAAGATCTCTTCATATTATTTTAATCTTGTATGCAAGCTCAGTGAATGTGGATAGTCATTTCACATTTTAGGTTATTGGTGATTGCTTTGAGAGCAGCACAGAATAATGGGTGATTTATCTACTCTCGTGATGGGTTAAATGTGCTTCATAAGTGGACCAGTGTTATGTTGCGTTGAATTGACCTGGCTCTCCTAAAAGAGACACACCGGCTAAGTAAAGATTCCAGACATACTGCTTATAGATTATATCACACTATTGCATCCTCTTCAGCTCACACAAAAACCAAAGGGGTAGTCATTGTATCTAGACGCCATCTGAAAATTTAAATGCTGGACATATGCACGGGCACTGCAGGCAGAATGATGATTGCCAGGGTAGAAACGAAAGGTGGTTCTTGTCTCTGCTTATGCCCCAAATACATTTGCTAAGGAATTCTTTTGTGAACACATTTTTATTATTTTCCAAATCAACACCAAAGCACACATCACACAACCAAAAACACAACCTACTAATCAACAAACAAAAAAATAATACATTATACAGATGGTGCTTAAAGGGAAGGAATCATCCTAAAAGATAAGGCTTCCATCGTATCACAATCATCTTTTATCAGGCCAGATAGTAAGATGCGCATTTCAATTTTGGTGATACTGAGCTTTGAAAGATCATTCAACAACAGGACAGGCACAGCTACTGGCATTGTCACATCACTGAGTATGTGTCCCAGCGCATCCAGAAGATGTATCTTACACACTGAAGTCTGGCTTAGCCAGTGGCACCTAGTAATAGACTGGGTGACAACCAAGAAGTTTGGTGAGTACTGGAAAGACAGTTGACAGCACGGAAATATGGCACCCTGGACAGGATGCCGTACCCCAGTCTGTCTTTCATGAGAAAGAAACCCAGCAAGCTACGGAAAGGCCTTATGAAACATACCCCCAGGAGATCCCGAGAGAGGGGGAGGATGAGATCTCCAATCGGATGGACCAAAGGTTATTGACCCATGCAAACGACCCAACTATGAGCATAAGATGCATTTGCAGAAAGCTGTGCCTTAAAATCCATCAGGCTAGAATTAAATACTTGGAGAAGGAAAAAGAGTCTGCACAGGTCTTGCAGTGTTGTGCAAGTTCACACTTTACAAGAGCTAGCTCAAAGTTCAGTTCATACAGATTAAAATAAACTAGTTCCAAGTTCGCAATTTACAATTTTGAACTAACAGTCCCAAAAATGAACTAGTTCACGTTCACTTTTTTTTTTGTTTTAAATGAGCTGCTCCAAGCTATTATTTTTCAATAGAACCTCCCCCTATCTATCCATCCCAAGCGCCCAATCATTGCCACAGCCCACTATAGAATCACAGAGATTACTTTTAAAAGCCAAGAAAAACCAATGTGAGTATATGTTTTACCACTTAAGCAATGCGTCAACAGTGTCTTATGCAGAAAGCGAGGTGCAGCAAAGGCATACTGTAGATGCAATGGACATTTTATTTAGCCTGCATGAACCAACTTATTATGCAGCAATTCAAAAATATAAAATACATTCATATGCTTCCAAGTGAGCTGGTACAGGGCAGGCTCCACCACTGGCTTTACAGTCATTAGCTGAAAGATATGCTATGTTTTCAGTTCTACAGAGCATACAATTTAGAGAAAGCAATACTGGGGAAGAAAGACCAGGCAGGCTCTGCATCTCAAGAAAAAACTCAAGGAGACTATTCTGAACTGCAGTTTCCCTTTGTTGATTTCTTGTGATCCTCATTCACTTGAACATATTTCTCAAGACTGGTCAGATGGCAACACTCGTGAGTGACGTTTACTATTGTGGGAGCATCGTTAACTCCCGCAAGAGTTAACAACAACAACAACAACAACAAACTGTCATGTTCAGCAGCTGCAGATGGGTGCGTTCATCTGAACGGCACTCTTTTAGCACATTCATGCACAACACTGAGGTCTTGAACCAGGTGAGACGCAGGAGGAGCCCGGCCAGGAGTCACCCCACAGAGCCCAGTCCCTCCAAGCACCAGAGTCTCCCAACCCTCCCAGTAGTTCCACAGCAACAGATTAAGTGGCCCCCAGCGAAATGAATGGCTGTAGTTTGATAAAAATGTGACAAACATCATTCAACGGTCACAGTCAAAGGAGATGCAGACATGCAACTACAAACAATGACTGCCATCATTGTCAGTTAAGCCCCTGCACTTACCTCAGAGACCAAAAATGACACATGTCCACCAGCAGGTGGCACTATAATCAATGCTAACACGTTTTGGCCCATAACTCCCACATACTACATCGCACATTCAAATTTCTTACATGGACACATTCCCTGAATCTCCTGACATAGGCCACGCCCATTTCCGCCTATAATTTTTTTCGCAGTATTGCAAAACATGCAAAACCTACTGTTTCGAACTCCTCCTAGACGATTAGTCCGATCGGCACAAAACTTTGCACACATAATCTGTGGATGATGCTGGCAAAAAGCTATAGAAAGAATTTTGATAATCCATAAATTGCCCACGTTATAGAGGAACAACTTCCTGTCGGCTACAGTAAAAACAGCAAGTGGAACATATCTCCGCAGAAATTAGGCCTATTTACACGAAACGTGGGATAATAGTTGGACATGGGACTTCGAGGCGGATTGCAACATTCGGTATTTTTTGTTAACTGCTATATAGCAGCAATCACTGTAAAAATTTAGGGAAGTGAAACTTTCATGTGAAGTATAGAGTGGGGCACGTACCTCAGAGAAAAAAACAACAACACAATTCCACCAGCAGGTGGTGCTATAATCAAGGTTAAAGCGTTTTGGTCCATAAATCCCAAATACTACATCGCAGCTTCAAAATTCCTACATGTGTGTGTTCCCTGAGGTCAGCTGAATCTCCTGACATAGGCCACGCCCATTTGCACCTATACGTTTTTTTGCTATATTGTGAAATATGCAAAACCTACTTTTTCGAACTCCTCCTAGGCAGTGAGTCTGATCTGCACGAGTCTTTGCACAAATAATCTGTGAACCCTTCTGACAAAAAGTTATCAAAAGAATTTTGATAGTCCAAAAACTGTACAAGTTATGCAGGAACAAGTTCCTGTTGGCGGCAGTCAAAACAGGAAGTGGAGCATATCTCTGCAAAGATTATGCTTATGAGAACAAACCTTTGTCCAGTAGTTCCGCATGGCACCCTGAGGCTCTGTGCAAAGGTTGGCAACAATCAACCACAAGGTGGTGCTTTTGTTGCAAAATAATAATATTGTAAAATATGCAAAACCTACTTTTATAACTCCTTATAGACGGTAAGTCCGATCTGCACGAAACATTGCATATAGAATATCTTGGCCCTCATGATCAAAAGTTATTGAAAGAATTTTGATACTCCCAAAAATCCAAAAGTTATTCCTTTACATTCTCGACAGCGTGTTGGCGGGCCCGTCCGACTTTTTGTCTTTCAGAGGCTGTTGTGGGTTTTGAAGCCAGAGCAAATATATTGGTATCATATGAAATTAGAAGATCTCAGGAATCCAATGATATAAACCATGTCAGCTTGCCAGGAAGGCGACTAAATAATGCTCCAAAATTAGGCTAAATTTGGTGGGACAAACAGCAGGATCAGATGAACTGATGAAGCAGGGAACACTGATGATTAAACATCTCTGTGCTGTTCTCAATCTGGTAAAACTGACACTGCAGCATACAAAGTATGATTTATGCAAGTGAAACTTTCAGGGGTGGTATAGATCCCTGCACATACCTCAGAGACCAAGAAAGACACCTGTCCACCAGCAGGTGGTGCTATACTCAAGTGTTTTGGCTTGTAACTCCCACATACTACATTCCACATTCAAAAATCCTACATGTAGCCGTTCCCTGAACTTAGCTGAATTTCCTGGCATAGACCATGCCCATTTCCGCCTCAAATTTTTTTTAGCTATATTACAAAATATGTAAAACCTACTTTTCCATGTTAGCTTGCCAGGAAGGGGGCTACATAATGGTCCAAAATTAGGCTAAATTTGGTGGGAAAAAGCCAATAGACAAGCAGCAGGATCAGGTGAAAGTCAGTTGAAAGCAGGTGATGATGATTAAAAATCTTGGTGCTGTTTTCAACCTGCAAACTGCGTAGAGTCCGGGGGCCAGCAGGTACGACTTGCATCATCTCCACGGGCCGCAGGGTGTGACTTGCGTGGGGGCATGGACCCCGTTCATACCTGCTTGCAGGTCTAGTTAGGGGTCCAAGCCCGACGGGGCTGGGGGCCACGCATGCAAGGCAGCGTGGCTCCCAGTACCAGCGGTGCTGGGAACCCTATTGTTTTCGTAATTTTTTTATTTTAAAACATTTTCCGTGGATAAAGCTCATACCGCAGCCTATACCGTAAGAGTTGTGTAAGTGAAACGTTCAGGGCCGGTACAGACCACTGCGTGTAAAAAAAAACAAACAGGTTGCTGAGAGGTGGAGGTTATGCCTGCTAAAAACCAAAAAGGGATTCGCTGAGATCCAAAAATAAACTTAAAACTTTGTTATTGAAAAGGATCAACTTATAATGTGTACAAACTCATAAACAGAATAACAGCGATCAACAAAAGCTACGTATCGTAGCGGTCAACAATAAAGACTCGCACAAAAGACACGGGTGAGTGACACCGCCCATAAGCACCTGACCCAACTATCACAATCACACAATAAGAAATAATATCATAAACACCCACAAATAGAAACTCCAAAATAGAAACCATAAATAATAATACTCCTCAGCAGTCAAGTTAATTTATGGCTCCTACATACAGTAAAAATGTATATTAGTATGTACACAGACTAAGCGGTTGAATACACAGTATTCAAATCTTGCAGAAATGAAATATAATATAAACAATGGGAAAATGGCAGCTATTTTGGTGCCGTCTAGGGGCGGGGAGGCAGAGGGACTCCCGTCTGCGTTGTTCCGATCATTTTCTGTAACTAGCAGATGCCTGGCTCGTTAGCTAACGTTAGCTAGTTTGCTAAGGTCAGACAGAAAAAACAAACGACAGAAAAATGTCCCGTTGGTCCGACCCGAAAACAAAAGCCCTCTGCTCCAGAAATTGTATTAAAAGTTCCTAAAAAATAACTAAAAAAAACTCAACTCTGATGCAATATTGCCAGGAAATAATCTGCTCAAAATTCATCCAAATGTCTCCTTTTTACACAAACTTCCTGCAGTTATTGCGTTCACTATTTGGGTTAGTTGTACTGTTTATTCAGCTGTTCTGTTACTGTGCATCTAAACTAACATGAACTGGTTTTACAAGTCCTTCTAATGTTTTATGCAATACCTGTTTAATTGCTTTGTTGCTGAAATGTGCTGTATAAACTTGCCTTACCTTACTCAACCTTTTGTTTCCTGTACTACCCTCCTCCCTCTGCTCTGCACTATCTCTGAGTAGGGCATGGTCGGTCTGGTGACAGGCGGTGCGTCCGGGTTGGGCCGGGCCACTGTGGAGCGTCTGGTCCAGAACGGAGCGTCTGCTGTGATCCTGGACCTGCCCTCCTCTGATGGACCGGCTCTGGCAGCCAGTCTGGGGGACCGCTGTGCCTTCGCTCCTGCAGACGTGAGTCCAAAACTCACCGGACACAAATCACTCATCATACAGAATCAGTATGTGTGTGTGTGTGTGTGTGTACATAGAGCTGGGCAATATTTCAAGATTCTTTATCGACACATGCTCAGCATACATGGAGGCAAAATATGGTTCTCCACAGAAACATATACAGAAACTGACGAGACGAAACATTAAAATAATGTATTAACGAAATAGCTAAAAGAGACAGTCGCATTTCTAGTTGTGATGAATCGGCGAAAATAGCATTTGATTCACTGCTTTTTAGTAATTTTTACTCGCTACATATATATATATATATCTATACACACACACACACACTGAAATCACTTTTTTCTCCAAACATTACGTCTTTTTTCTCTAAGCATTACGACTTTTTTCTCAAAAACGTACAACTTTTTTCTCAAAACATTGCGACTTTTTCCTCATAACATTACGACTTTTTTCTCATAAAATTGTGACTTTTTTTTTTCTCGAAACATAACTTTTTTTTTTTTAACCAAACTCTAGTCAATTCCTGAGGATATTCACGATTATCCCGATAATAGAAATTCACCACGATCAACTTATTTCATCGTGATCCACGATAAAATCAATTATTGCCCCCACCCCTACCTACATTAAAATTTATTTATTTATTCTGAAGCAGCAGCAGTAAGAAATGTTGTGTTAGCATGCTGTTTTTCTGACATCGCATCGGATAGACATTTTTATATCATTTTGATTATATATATATATATATATATACACATATATACACATATATATCTAGTTCCCTGCTTGCATGTAAATGGAAACAAAAACTGGTATGTTGATTGCACTTTTGGTTTATTTAACCGTGTGATTTGTTAGGTGACATCGGAGGCAGACGTGCAGGCGGCCGTGTCTCTGGCCAGAGAGAAGTTTGGGAAGTTGGACCTGGCGGTCAATTGTGCCGGCATCGCCGTCGCCGTTAAAACCTACAACTTTAAGAAGGACGTGCCTCACAGCCTGGAGGACTTCCAGCGCGTAATCAATGTAAGATGTTAGAGCTGCAATGATTAGTCGACTAATCGATTAGTAATTTTTCATGCGAAAATGTCAGAAAATGCTGTTTTCCTCTTCTCAAATATGGAGATTTGCCTTTTTTCTCTGTCTTATACCATTTCAAACTAAATATATTTGTGTTTTCTCTGTCTTATACCATTTTAAACTAAATATATTTGGGTTTTTCTCTGTCTTATACCATTTTAAACTAAATATATTTGGGTTTTTCTCTGTCTTATACCATTTCAAACTGAATATCTTTGGGTTTTTCTCTGTCTTATACCATTTTAAACTAAATATCTTTCAAAATCAAAACGAGACATTTAAAGACATCACCTGGACATTCTGACATTTTATAGACCAAACGATTCGTCGGTTAATCGAGAAAATGATCGGCAGATTAATCGATTATGAAAATAATCGTTAGGTGCAGCCATGTAAGATGTGCAGAATTATAAACGGATGCATACATCAATGCATAGAAAGAAAGAAGAAAAAAAGCCAGTCGCAGCTGTGTGACATGTGTGTTTTCTTGCAGGTGAACATCGCAGGAACGTTTAACGTGATTCGTCTGGCGGTGGGTGCGATGGGGAAGAACGAGCCCGACGCAGACGGACACAGAGGCTGCATCATTAACACTGCCAGTGTGGCGGCCTTTGATGGACAGGTCAGCTGAAACACACACAGACATAAAAGAAGTTACTAATGCCTCACCATGCATTAGACGGGGCCCCCCCCCCGCGGGGTCTCAAAGGTGCTCTCCGTAAGATTCAGAAAATCCTTGTTTTTAATGACACCTGTGGCCGTTAAGTGAACTGCAGTCTGCGTTGTTTTGCTCGCGCTCGCACTCTCTGTAAGCACTCGATATCACGACATGTCAGCTGCACATCTGTGAACTCTGCACTTTATAAACTCTGCACAACTGTGAACTCTGCACTTTATAAACTCTGCACACCTGTGAACTCTGCACTTTATAAAGTGCAGAGTTCACAGGTGTGCAAAGTTAAACAGATGTGCAATTTACAAGTTGTGATCTTGAGTGGAATGAGAGACCATGTCAGTGAGGGACCCGGGTTTTGTTAATGAGTCTGGTTGCGGTCGGGAAGAAACTTCAGTCCTCACGGGGGACAAAAGCGTCTCCATGACCACAGTAGTAAACAAACGTAGCGTCTGCAGAGGGACGTGCACGGCTGTGCTTTCTGCACAGCAGGAAGAAAAAAGAAAAAGTAAACAGACGATGGGATGTGCGTGTGGACGAAGAGCTGACGACGTGCTCTAAATATGACAGAAGCTTTCTCTTGTTGTTTCGTGCTGCAGCGCTCCTAGCAGCGTCGCGCAGACTGCAGCTCGCACTTGCGCTGCGTTACGATTTTCAGGTGACGCATTTCTCGACGCAGCGGCGCATGAAATCGATCCTTCCTTGCGCGGACCGTGTTTCAGACCTCAGGCCGCCATAAGCAGTCGCTCCATTCATTAAGTTTTTTTTTTTTTGCTCTCCCATTTTCTCTGCAGGTCGGCCAAGCGGCATATTCAAGTTCTAAAGGCGCCATCGTAGGAATGACCCTCCCCATCGCACGGGATCTGGCACCCATGGGCATCAGAGTCATCACCATCGCACCCGGTGAGTGAAAACATGAATCCAGTCCACAACGTTTTCACACTTTCATTTTAATGTACACAGGGTTAGCACTGCTAAAAGCCTCCATCCTGACCGGCGGGCCGCCGCGCTCTAAAGCACAGAGGCCCCGGGGGGGGCTCCGGGAAAAATGATCGCCCACGATTTTGATAAGCGAGTACTTATTCATGTGAAAATGCTAACTGAGGGTCTTCATTTAATTTTTTTTTAACTTATTTTCATAACCTCATGAACAGATAAATCAACGCAGTGGATGACATGAAATCCCCCCTGGCAGAAATATTCTATTCATCACATATTTTACACACTGCAAACGATTTTTACAGCAGGCTGTCTCAGTTGTTCCGTTTGCATCCGCTTCCTCATGAGATAACCTGTTTTACGTATTTATTACGAGATACAATCGCACTATTGAGATAGTGTTAAGATAACCTTAAACCATTATTGTGAAGTCCTGCATGTTTGAGATCAGAGAAGAATATCCGATGAGATTCTCCTTATGTGTGTGTGTGTGATGCAACCTGATTTCAAAATCTGGCTGGCTGTGTGAATTTCTTTAAAGAGACTTTTTTTTCTCATAAAATTACAATTTTTTCTCAAAACATTAGGACTTTTTTTTCTCATAAAATTACTACTTTTTCTCAAAACATTACGACTTTTTTCTCATAAAATTACTACTTTTTCTCAAAACATTATGACTTTTTTTTTCTCATAAAATTACTACTTTTTCTCAAAACATTACGATTTTTTTCTCATAAAATTAATACTTTTTCTCAAAACATTACAACTTTTTTTATCATAAAATTACGACTTTTTCTCAAAACATTATGACTTTTTTTCTCATAAAATTGCTACTTTTTCTCAAAACATTACGACTTTTTTTCTCATAAAATTACTACTTTTTCTCAAAACATTACGACTTTTTTTTCTCATAAAATTACTACTTTTTC
>JAOVVB010074066.1:0-10000 GCA_028570985.1 Heterobranchus longifilis
GGTGGGCGTTGAATATATATATAAAAAAAAAAACAATATACATGAAAATAAATAATTTAATACAAAGTCTCTAGTTACACATGCAAATAAAGTGACAAATCAAAGAGACAACTGTAATTATGCAGAATAGGACAGGAGGTTTAATGACTTGTCCTAGTTTAAGTACGTGCCTTGGGTTACCATCAGGGAACAAATGGAAACGACAAAGACAGAGTAAAGTCAGATAAACGGGCTGGAAGCAACAATGAAATCACAGAATGTGGACCACTAATATTATCCAGGGACTGAAATTAAGCATTAATTATACTGTAATAATTCAATGAGGGCTACTGGAGGTGGACTCAAATCTGAAAACCATGCAACAAAACAGTCCTGTCGGTGATCCCTTTCTCTCTTTGTCTGACCTATTTATTTATTTCACATAACACAAATCTTTTATACAAACCCATTGTATCCAGAGAACAATGTTGGTCAAAATAAAATGCAAATTTATGAGATACTTAAAATTCAATATCATATAAGTTATTCATAAGTGTATGTTGTGCATGAAGTTTCTTAGCATTCAGTGCAGCAGTGAATGAACCAGAGCAGTGAGTACGTTTACATGCACACTGATATTCCACTATTATTCTTGATACAGGTCATGTAAACAGCATATTGCGTTTGGAAATTCCGATTAAGGCCCCTGTCTACATGTATCTGGATGTTTTTTTTATAAATGGATGTTTTTGTCCTCTGTTTAAAAAGATGCTGAAATGTGAAAAGGTGAAGTTGCTGCTTAGTGTATCGCTTACCGTTAGCCGTTAGCATGTAGCCGTTGTTTCTGGGGCATGCTCATTACACAAAGCAACATTGGGCATGTGCAAACTGAGGAGATGATGTTATTGTTTCCCAAAATCTCCCGGTTTACACATCCACACAGACACAGTAACTGGAGTTTTGGAAAATATTGACCTTAGAAGGCGTTTTAAAAAAGATCCGTTTTGGTGACGTAAAACTCTGTCTCGCCAAAACGGCGAGAGGAAAATATCTGTTTACAAAAATATCCAGATACATGTAAACAATCCAACTAGTCAACAGTTTGCAAGGCAGGGGTAGAAATGCATGCCCAAAAGAAAAGCCCACATTTCTGGTTAGCAGGAGAAACACACTTACTTTGAAACATTATGAAAGACTTGGATATCAACAGGTTTTTGAATGTGCGAAAAGATCACAACACCAACGTTTTCAAGATGGTAGTTGAAGGAATGACAGAGGGAGGCTGTGTTCGCACGGTCGAAGTCCGCAACCGGTGGAAAACCTGTTTTTTTGCTATTTTTTTAATAAATTGTTACATGTTTGACATACATCAAATAAATTAATGAATTAATTAAAACTTTGAAAAAATCCTATTTTCCTTTTTCGGGATATTTTGTGCATGTAAACGTCGTCATTGTAACACTTTGGTGCCTGTGTTTTAATTGACCTTTTCTTTGTAAGCAAGAAACAAAATGTAGGATTATCCATCGCCAGTGTCCTGAGCTCCTCGCTATAACGGAACATTTTAGAGCTGTAACTCGGCGTGTGCTGTGGAACCAGGTGAAGCTGCTCAAGCGTTAACTCCCTACAGGACTGAGCGCACAGAAGCGGGCGCTTCTGTGTGAACTGTTAACCAGCACAGATGAAGCTTCACGGCAGAGAAGCAGAGGATTTATCATGATAGGAGGAAAAGGAAAAGAGGTTGTGCTGCATAAAAAGAAACACCAGTCTGTACAAGGTCGAGGCACTTTCAAAGCAGCGTGCACATAAAGGGCAATGCGCACACACACACACCCAAACACGCGCACGCACACACACACACACACACACACACACGCCGTCAGTCCTTTTTTTTCCTATACTGAACGGGGATGAAGACACACGCACGTCTGCTGCAGCAGGTGTTTCAGCCAGAGTCCATGCTGAACAGCTCGATGCCATGCGGGCTCCAGTGGAGGCCGACTCCAGAGTTGAAGACCAGGGACCAGACGTACGGGATGAAGAAATCCTCCGGCTGGTCTTCCTCCACGTACTTAAACTTGAGCTCCGGAAACTTCTATTCACACAAAAACAGAAGCAAGAGATGCAAACAAAAATGGGTAGGATGCACAACCGAGATAGTTCTGTGTTTCGTTCAGTAACACTGGCGACATTTTATAAAGAAAAATTAAGATTCAGATTTACAAGAGAGTCCTGGCCAAGACAGCAGCATAAAAAGTTTAAAACAACAGACTTAAAACAGCAAAAAAGCTCAAACAAACAGCATAAACATTCACACAAAAGAAACCACAAATCACAAATGACATCAAACAATTAGCAGTGTTCAGTAACACTCAGCATTCAGTGGTCAGTTTGTTCTGATGCTGATACATGCACACATTTTTTTCCACCTAATTGCAGAGAATGTCAAGTCTCTCTTGTAGTGGAATTAACATTATTATGCCAACTGTTATCATGATAACCCACTGGCAGATGCAGACATAAAATACAATGCTTTTCAAAATGTAAACATTCACACTGAGCAAACAGCAACTTTGCTATCCGTTTCCAATCTCCACACCCCAAAGGGGAAACTGGTTTGCTATCATAGACAAAGACATAGACACAATATATACACAATACGTCATTTACACAATAGATAACACCAGGCAGAGTCACATTATAACAACAATACGAGGGTCAGTAAAAGCCAAGTACGCGGCCAATAAGTTAGATCTAAAACAAAATCATAAAGACAAAATGTGCCTTTATCTTCCGATACTGATGACATGTCAATATCATCATGCATCCCGAGGAAAAAAAACCCTTTGGGAACAGCGGCTGCACTTCGAGACAGAATTTTACAACTCTGGAAAATGAACACGGTGACAAACATTAGATCTTCTGTCATAACGATTGGCAGGCAAACTGTAACATCAGCCCGTTCACGTAACTCATCTACCAGGAATGTGTACTTGTACACATTTGAGTGGCGACTACACGGCATTGCCCATTGACGCTGCATCGAGTTGTGACAGAAGTTGAGCAGGGTTCGACTTTTCACGCAACTACACGACCCTGTGTTGTAGAGCTGCATGATATGAGTCATATCAGCTCTGCCTTTCTGCTGCTTTCAGTATTCTGCTAAAATACAACAAATTGCTTGTTGGATTAAAATAAAAATGAAAGGAAGTTATTTCTGATATTTTATTGAACAGATTGAACAAAAGGCACATTTTAAAGAGCAGGAGCTCTTGAGCGAGTGTCTTTCGCGATGTGCTTATTATGAAAGACATTGCTATGATGATAAAAAAAAAGATATATTGTGCAGCCCTACTGTGTTGTTTCTATGTAATGTCTGCAGCCTCTCATTGAAATGAATGAGAGGGCTGCAGTTTTTTTTTTTTTCTTCACAAAGTGCTATATTGTTGGTCTGAACTTCGCCTTCGAAGACATCACTTTCAGCCGCATTGGATATTTATAAAGTGCTGTGACCAACATGGTGACATGCTGCTGTACAGACAGGTTCACTTGTCCAGGCCTCTCAGTAATCACTCTTCATCAGGTACAGTAGCTCGCTGCTGGCAGATGTAATTCCACCTGTCTGTCTGTCTATCAGGTGAAATTGCTTACAGGTATCACCCTGCCGTCCGACCGCTGACCTCGTAAAGGGCCGGCTAACGTGCTAACGCCGCCTCAAGCAGGCGATTGGATATCGACAGCTACAGTCCGACTGTCGCTCAGAGCTCGTTCAGAAACTACCCGGGGATAAATGAGAAAATAGACCTCGATAAACAACACGTAAATACATAAGGAACAAGCAAAAGGCAATCTAATAAACTGAGCCCAAACATGGGGGTGTAACTTTACAGAGCAGTCTGTCAGCCATCATGCTCTTATTGTCTCGATCCGCAGAGAAGTGCTGAGTAACCTGATTACTTGGTAATAGCCACTCGACCCTTCTTGTCATGACATGGTTTGTAAATGGACAAAACACTCACTGAGACCGGGAGAGGTTATCAAGTTCATACTGTCGGGCCTCGGTGTTGATTATGTCCGAGGCTAATCCACAACAAACACACCTGTAATTGCACTATGTTGTGCATATATGAATTTCAGAGCTGAAACAATTATTTGATAAAGCAATTTGTCATGTTCCTGCTTCTCAAACTGAGAAGACTCAAGTGTTTTCTGTCTTCTATGATAACAAATTAAATATCTTTGGGTTTTGGGCAAAACAAGCGATTTGAATAAGACTTGTGGGGTTTTTCCATCGGCCACGCCGAGCCAAACCGAGCCACGCTGACGTGCTTTTCCATTATCAGTTTTAGCTGCACCGCACCCAGGTGGTCCTTCTCTGCTGATAAAGACACAACATTTCCTGATTTTGCTGCTTCACAATAAAGGCTTTTGAATAACAAAATAATGTTGGACTTTTATTGTGACGAATTTAAAGGAAATGAAATGTGTTTTCTGTCAGCAGGATTACAGAAAAACTACAGGTCCAATTTTCACGAAATTGGTAGAAGGGTGAGACATGGGCCAAGGAAGAACCCATTAAACTTTAGAGCGGATCCGAATCACGGTGCTGATACACAAATTATTTTTCGTTTCGTTAACATTGCCGGATAGGGCATTTGCGCTGCATTCATGTGGTGTGGGAATAATTGAAAAAATGAGTTCCACACTGGGAAAATTCATGTCAAGTTGAAACGTTAACATTGTGAGATAGGGCATTTAGTCTTGGCCGAGGTCTGCGTTCTACGAGTGCCCTTCTAGTATTTTCTTATTTTCAAAACAATTAATTGGTATAAATCAATAATTTTGTTTATAAAATGTATAATAAGAATAGTGAAAAATGCTCTTTATAATTTCCGACAGCCACTTACTTCTTCATATGTCTTTTTCAGATTTAAAATGGTATAAAACAGAGAGAAGCAGAAAATCCTCACATTTGAGAAGCAGGAATATCAGATGATGGTTGACGATACATTGCAGCTCTACTCGCCACAATTTCCTTTTTTTTCTCCTTTTTCTTTTTTACAAGATATAGCACTCCTCTCTGAAGTATCTGCATGAGAAATACTGGATCTTCAAGTCTTTTTCCAAACCTGCTTGAAGCCAACACAAACCCACCTAACAGCAGGTAGGCAGCAAAAGTAGAGCATCAATAATACAAGGGTACCTCATTATATCCTCCTGTCTACACACGCATGTATATGCACACACGCAGCCGGTAATCAGTCTGCGGTGAAAGACAGACGCTGAGGGCCTTTATGTGATGGTCCCAGTCCGGTCTATTGAGTCCTGGCTGGCTCTATTCAGCGCCACACTATCGGTATCATAATGACACAGACAGAGGGGCTACGGGGTCACAGGCCATATGCCAGGCTGCCGAGGCCAGACCACACACACCACCGCCATTGTGATGGCGAGACACAATGCACGAGCTGTATTATCCGGCTGGTATTTGTGTGTAGGTGACTGTCTCGTAGGCAAGCTTACCAACTCATCAAATGTTTATATGACACTGATGGTGACAGTTACTCAGCCCAGACTCACTTTTACTTGCTAGCACAGAGCAGAGGTTCTCAATCTTATTTCAGTCAAGGACCCTGTACAACACAGAGAATATATTGGGGACCCCCTCTATGCCTAAAACAATAAAAAAAAATAATATAGAGAAATAAATACATTTGGGGGAATAAATAGAGGGAAAAATGCAAATTAAATAAATTCATTTAAAAATGAATTTAGAATAAATAAGAAATAAAGGCAAAAATAAATACATTAAAACATTAATTAATTAATAATATAGAGGACATAACCCACCAAAATAAAAATAAATACATTAATATCTCGAGAAATATGTCATTAATTGTACCAAACATAATATTAAAAATGAATGTAGGCATTAAGTAATTGATAAAATGTGACATAAATTGATATGAATGTTTTAATTTCCTTCTTTATTTATTTATTTAAGCCTATTAACTTTCCTTTTTAATTTTCTATATTATTTATTTAAAAATGTATTTATTCATTTTGAAATTATTTTATTTTTTGTTAATTAATTTATTATTGCCTTTATTATTGCCACTTTTCGTGTGTTTCGCATGTCGCGTAATGCATTTTAAGCTTTTCGTGTGTATTTTAACACCCCGTTCTAATTCCCAACTCGTCTTTTTAAGTTTGTTCTTTTCTAATTTAATTTTGTATCTTTTGCCACTGATCCGAGATGCCACCGAATCTTGATGTGACAAGAGGAGTCCTGAAAAATCTCATCTCAACTTTCCATTCGAATTCCTTCCAAATGGGGCTATTTGTTATTTTATGTCCCTCTCTGCATGATAATCCATCCAAACTGCTTTTCATTGGTTCTTCTTGTAATGTCTTATATATATGCTATATACTCTTATTTTAATAGTCCCTTTAACTGTTAACATAGTTTTTATTTATTTTAAGATGCAAAGTATATTTTCATTTAGCAGCTTTGTTGACTCCAGAACAAGCTAAAACAGGAGGCAGTTGAGCTGATTAATGTCCTGCCATAATCATCATGATAAATGAAACATAACTAGTTATGCTAATTATGTCATTAAGATAATTAAAGCATTAATCAACAAACACTGCTATGTCAACAAACACATGTGTGGTATTAACATTTTTTTTATCTGAAAGCATTAACGAATCAAAAGTTTCATTCTCATTAATTTGCAAATATATGGAAACACATGCCAAAAACTAAGCAGATCATTAATATGAGGAATACGTGGTGTAAAGCAGTAACTGCCATGTAATGTGTTTAAGTTGTTGTCTATAGACAGACATAAAGCCACTGCAATATAATGTTGCACATTGCAGGTTTCCGTAGTTGTTTGAGTTTATTATTTTCTCTCAAACCACGACTGGATTACAATTGAATATGAGGAGCACTTCATTCATCATGACCTCTGAATGCAGCGTTCACTGTTTACAGGAACAAGCGAAACAAATCAGAGCTTGACTACAAACACATTTGAATGCTTTGTGCCTTTGTAAATACAGTTGTAATTGGCCTAGCATCAGCAATAAAGGCAGAGTGTTTTTCAACCCCTGCAGTATCCAACATTTTCTTCTGTCAGGCCTCTCTGGTTTATTATAAAGGTTATTGTTGAGACATAAAGAAACATCAAAAATCACAAAGTGTCTGCTGCCCATAATGACACCATGAAACACCAATGTTATACACAACCATGTTCTAAAATATACTAGGCATTTTATTTCTCAATAGTATTTTGCTAAAGCTATTAAAACTGAGAGCAAAATAACTAAATTCTCATAAAGATGGACCATTGATGCAAAGAAAATCCTACATCATTAAAGGAAAAGTTCGTTTTATTGCTGGAAGTGATATGAGAAGATTAACTTGTCTATACGTTAAATATGGAACTCCAGCAGCCGGTTAGTTTAGCTTAGCTTAGCTTATCTTATTTTAGCATAAAGACTGGAGACGGGGAAACAGCTAACATGGTTCTGTCCAAAGAAAACAAAATCTGCCTACCAGGCAGGGTTGGAAATTAGCGTCAGCCACCAGCCAAATGCTGATAAAATATGCAAGTGGCTGCTAGATTTGCTTCACTCACCAGCCAAAAAAACAACAATGGTAGTCTATTGAGTGGCTGCCTGATTTTGGAATCCACCAGCCACAGTGGCAGGTGGACAAAAATGTAATTTCCAACCCTACCAGCACCTCTAAAGCTCACTTATTAACACGTTATAGCTCCCAGCTAAGAAAACGTACCGCACATAAACCCTTGTAAAACTACAAATTGTTGTTTAAATACATGCCAGATTTTGTACAAATAGAAGCAGGGTAGCTGTTTCCCCCGTACTTCCAGTCATTATGCTAAGCTAAGCTAACTGTCTCCACCTTGATATTTAGCGTACAGATGCGAGAGGGGTATTGATCTTCTCATCTAACTCTAAGCATATTCTCCAAAATGTCAAACTATTCCTTTAATGATAAAAGCTGTCAGTGTGGTGCCACGTCAGTAAAGCAGGCAGCACATAATCTCACAAGCTGTCAAAAGACTGAAAAATCATTGAAAATGATGCCACTAAAACAAACATCTTGTATCCAACGAGACAAGTGCCTAATGGAGAATAAATTATGAAGCTAAACGGCAGTGCCCCCCCCCACACACACACCTGACTATTTTCACTACTGAGCACAAAATGAGAAAAAAGAAAAATGATGCTTGAATCACAATGGCCAACATTTTTCCTCCTACTTCTATATTGGACAGAACCACCGAGGGATTTGGTGCAGTCTTGGATATCGCTGCATGCCTCACAGCAAAAAGCATCTTATTAAACCATCCTGAATATTATCTCTGTCCCTTATACTGTGGCTTCCTCTCTGTACGTATCTCGCTTCTCTCCCTCCTCCCCTCCTCTGTGTTGTTCTCAGTCTGGCAGCTGTCTGGGCCCACTTGGCCCGGGCTCATATCAGTTAGTTATGGGTCCTGGCGGGTCAGACCCTCGCCCCTGAACACAGACTGACTGGCTGGCCTCATATCTTTACTCAGGACTCGGTGTTCCCTTCCCGCCTCTGCACGCCGCTGTGCTGTCAGAGCTCGGGCAGACAGAGAAGAATGCGGCGAGGGAGCAAATATGAACTCACACACACACACACACACACACACCACACACACACACATATACACACTTAGATGCAGGTACGCACAAAAGCATTGAAAGGTTATATTCAAAATGAAAAATATTAACACTAGGGCTGCACAATATGAGGAAAACATGCAAGAAGCGACAATGTTAAATATTGCAACAACTATATTACTTGTGAAGATAAACAGTGTTGGGAGGGTTCCTTTTAAAATGTATTTCACTACAGATTACTGAATACATGCCCTAAAATGTAATTTGTAATGTATTCTATTAGATTGCTCAAATTAAGTAATGTATTCTGCTTCGGATTACCTTTGGAATACTTGCTGAGCTCATTTGTCTCTTATATTTCCAAAAACACATTCCTGTCAGCGTCCTGGCTGTGCGTCTCCTCTCACATTGTCGTGTGGCAGGAGCACTGTGCGCGCACACAAATTGTTGCACTTTAATTTAAAAAAATCTGTTTATGTGAAATGCCTCATATGAATTTTAGAGCAAATATAACAAAAACAAACTAGAAGGGAACTCGGAGAGCGCAGACCTCCACCAAGGCCATGCCCTATCTCACAATGTTAACGAGAGTGAAAAATAATGTTTTTATCTAACACTTGAACATGTTTTTTTGGATGTGTGTACCCTACACCCTGTTTGTATGTGCCTACAGTACAGCCTCACAGCATGGCTGTAGATTATGTCGTGTACACACCGGGCGCGAATAAATTAATTCGCATGAATGAAATTACATATAAAGTCAAGGTAAAGATGCGATTAGACGCGAGTTCCGATCCGGTGACACAAATGACACGAATTGGGCGCCGCGAATGAAACGAGTCAAAACAGAAGATTCCAGCATCCAAAGCAGATTATTTTATTCGCGTCTGGTCTGAACACCGCATTAGTCTTGTTGACTTTTTAACATTTTATAGACCGAAAAAATCTTTTGAATTAAAATCGTTGCAGCCCTTTTGTGATCAATTTATGAAATGTTAATGCAACAATTTACATTCTGAAATCATGTTGAAGCATTGAAGATTGATAAAGAGAAAAGTTTATGGTTGAAGAAGCTACAAGGTGCCAGTAACTTCTACTATGTGGTTACAATAATCTTAATTCTACAGTAACCCTGTTATTGTTGCAGAAAGCCTTAAATCTGAGTTGTGTCAGACTTGTTTGTTAAACCCAGGACCTGGGATCAGTTGTCAAGACAATTACACACCCAATTTCCTGAAGTTACTCCATTGTTCTGAAAGAGGCTTACAGTTTAGAGTGAGAAAATGCATATACTCTGTATTGTCAATGTGTGGGAAAGTAGTGCTGACCAGCCATTAGACCTATA
>JAOVVB010074145.1:0-13884 GCA_028570985.1 Heterobranchus longifilis
TGTGTGTGAGTGTGTGTGTGTGTGTGTGTGTGTGTGTGTGTGTGTGTGTGTGTGTGTGTGTGTGTGCGCACGCACGTGTGTGTGCCATGCTCAGGTGCCTGCAAGTATAAATGCATTTGTTCCGAGGCATAAATGTGATTTTGTCAGCATAGTAATAAGGAACCGTAACAAAATAGCATAATAAAACGACGTGATGTGATCATGATCATGACATTATAGATCATTTCTGTTTGCTTTGTCTTTGCCTTCCTTTTTTTATTGTGATCTATGTATGCAGCTGCCAGACCATCTGTCTGTCTGCCTGCCTGTCTGTCTCTCTTCCTGTATACATTCTGTGTGACTCACAACTGTCCTCAAACCCTTTTTCCTCAAGGGAGTAATATAAATGGTGGTTTGATCAATGGCCACCTGCCTTCTATTGGCTAATCAATGCCAGGGTAAATATTAAGATTAGCTCGTTAAAAGAGGCAAATAATTGACTGTAAGGGCTTGACAGGCAAGTGATACTGTAATTGCATGCTGGGAAAAGGACACAGAGACACAGATGGACGCAGAGCAGCAGATGGAGAAATAGATGGTCAGACAGAGACTGAGATGGAGGAAGTGAAAGAGGAACCAGAAAATGGGGAAAGAAAAACCACCCAGATCGCAGATCCAGAGATCCCGGAAAGATTTGTTGACCTTTGGTTAACTGGTTCTTAAATTAATTAACTTTAGAGTAATACCCTGCTCCACACTTGGGAGGCTGCTGAATGTAAGTGGACACATGGCAGCTATCACAGTTCAAATTAACAACCCTGCTCTTCTTCTATTTATACCAAACAAATGTTGCTTCTTCTTCTTCCATGAACATAGGACACATAACTTCCAGTGTCGTGCTTTTGCAAATCCACAGAAGAAAAGGGAAATGATGAAATATGACTTGGGGTGTTTGTGCAACCCTGTCTCTCATACATTGTGTTTATATATTGTACTACCAATTTCCTAAAGCAAATACATTTTCAAAGAATGTATTTTTTTTTCTTACCTTTTCACCTGATTAAGATCCATATAGGATCGAAATGTAGTCAATAAACTTTTGTGGATTGGAGTAGGTGTGCAGACGCTACCTCTCTTTCAAGGAATGTAATGTAATGCATGATGAGGAAATGTTTTAATTGACATATTTGCCAAGTTGCAAAATGTTGATTAACAGCACTTGGATAAGTTCAGGGAAAAGTCATGGTCTTGGTTAAATCAGAAAAAAATGACTTGACAGGACAAGTTTATTTTAGTAATATCATAAATGTAGCACTTCCTACACTACAGAATATGTTGCCAGGGAACATAATAAAGGCAGCAGTTGGTTGGTTTGTGATATCTTGGGCACATTTAGCTTTTTTAGATAGTACATTTCTCTCATTATAGTGGTCAACTGGGCATAAAGAAATGACAACATGCGACGTGACAAAGAAATGTCAACACGACAGCAGAAAAATGTTTCACCCTTTGATGTAACACATCACTGACAGAAATCCATCGTAGCAGAGGAAGATTTCTCCAGCACAGCTGCAAGACGCGTTTCAGTATGCTGAGTAAGGGGTGTGTCACTGATTCATTCAACTGCCATTCTGTGTTGCTGCTATTATCACAATTTTATGATCACGCCACTCTCTGTCTACACATAGAGTAATCTAAAAGGTACAAGTGAGTAGCTAAGGAATTCAGGGAAATTAAGTTTGAATTAATTTCAATAATTTAATTCTTTACAATCCTGTGTGAAGCTTGTTTCGGTGTTTGCAAGACCAGCAATACTCTTGCAAAAGAATAATGTATAGAAAGATCAAAGTGAAGACAGCAGCAGCAGCAGGAACACTTAGGGGAAATAATTGTTTTTGCCACAACAGAAAAACCCCACAGTGGGTGTAAATACTGTAAAAGTGTTCATAAACTGGGGTCAGTTTACAAAATGATGATCTACTGTATCTTTACTGAAAATATAACAGTGATGTAAGTGGAGGACGTTTGATGACCAAATCACATTTTATAAATCCTACGTATATTTGATGCAAGGTAATATACATACAAATTGATGACTAAGTAGTCACACTGAAAACGATGACTCGCACCAGCAGCAGAAGTATTGAGTTTGCTGCATCATAAAGTGGAGGAGGATAATACACCACTGTTCAGTTTCAAAGGCTCCATTGTTTTCCTCTCCGTGTGCTGAGTGTGTACTCTTTTTTTTTTAACCTGCTGACATGCTCTCAATTGAGTTTTCATCTTGTCTCTTATCTGTTTTTTTGCCCTCAAAGTCAGCAGACATTACATGACCTTGAAACTCAATCATCAATGGGCTCTGCAAATACTGCAATATTGATTTAAAATTGATTTTGTGAGGCAAGATTCCACATATTGACATTTTATTCTACAGAAGTGTTCGATACATTTGTATTCAGTCTCCTTCTTTGCGTCAATAAAAGACATGACAGTTTTATCAGGGTTGATTCTCTTGCCGGAAAGGTGCAAAATAATAGTTTTAATGAATTTGGAGGGAAAAAAAAGGTCTGAATTATGAATAGCAGTGAAACCAAATTACCATCCAATATTGATGGCTTTATTATAACTTAAATAGCAGAAGAGTGTGATAATAAGATGTCTGTAGTAGTAAAAAAAGAAACTAGATGGCTGTCAGGCTTGTAAAACATGATCCTATTACTGCTCAGCATTTTCAATATGCGTGTCAAAAACATATTTACTGGCTTTTCAGTCCATCATATCTGACACTCAGTGCTATTCATTTCCAACACAAAAGATAAAAGAGGTGAAATTAATTATAATGATAAGAACAGTTTCAAAACCCGGCTAGTGTCCGTTCCAAGTCGAAGAGTGAACAGTTTTGAATAGTTTAGCAAATGTTGATCAGTTTTACATAATAATCAATTTGGCTTTCAGAGCAAGCACGGCAGAGACACTGTGCATCTTTGCTCTAAAAGAATTCATTGCCACTTATTGTAACCCATAATTCAACAATTATGTGTACTTAGATGCTTCTAAGGCTTATGATTGACTTAATTATGAAAAATAAACCTAAATATCTACACTGTAAAACATCATACAGGAATTTAGTGGAATCAAAAACCCTTTGTCATTAAGTTAATGCAAATATATACTCTACTTTTTATGTATTTCATGAATTGAGTTCACCTGACTTGAAGACTTGAAATCGTGAGTTGAGTGAGAGTAGTTAAGCTGGTGTAGGAGTTTGTCTATTGTGACAATGAATACCTGATGGATGATTTTACGTGATGCTGGTTGCTTTTTCCTTTATTTTCTTTTTGTCCTTTCTCTTTTAATGAGGTGTATCACGTCTGTTCTTTTGTTAGCAGCCCATCAGTCCTCTCGCTGGATTCAATTCTGTCATTTATTTTTCATTTTATATCACAGCCCTCAGGAAGCATTTAGTTAAATTGTGGATGTAGAGTGGCATGAATGGGGGAAAAAAAAAATCCTTCTTCTGTTTTCCACTACAGGGTCAAAAAGGATTAACCAAGGCTGGAACACATTAGCTCAGATTTATGCCATTCAGTCTCTGCCTCAGCTACACCTGTGATTATCTTTTACATGGTGTCAACAGAGTGGGTTCTGTCAAATTTGGCTCCCGTTTTATTTTAATTTAAATAAAAACGAATGCTGAAACGACCTGTAATATGGATTAATTGAGTGTGAATATGCTACATTCAGTAATGTAAACATCAAGAGTAAAGAGTTCATAAAAACAAGTAGAGAAAGGACACAAAGTGAAGAGATGGACAGAGCGTCAACATCACTCTGACAACTTGGCTGTGTTTAAGCAGCAGTTAATGACACATTAGACACACACACTGTTCTGCACGCCTGTCGAGTGGTTCAGCAGTTACATACTTAGACGTGGATTGCGGTCTAGCTCCTAAAACACGATGTGGCGAGATTCTTGAAAGGGCAGATCGCACTGATGAGAAGTTCAAGAGTATCTAGATGTCAAGGAAATGTGTGTGATACGTCTGCACACTAAAGACATGCAGGAAAAAACACAAAAAGATAAAGATTATAGACAGCGTGGGAGAGAAAGACAGCGAGAGGAAGAGGAGAAAAGCTGTGACGGAGAGAATCAAATATGACAGTTTAATATGGAGATGTCACTGGTTAACTTTTATTTTGGTCGGTTTCAGTGTCGGTCGAGATCAAATGCGTTCGTGTCAAAGTCAGGGCCAACTGCAGGTCGACAGAAGCTAAAACAAAATAACATAAACTCTCTTTTTGAAGTCAGTAAATCCTCTTTGCATTCATCAGTTGCTTTGGTTAGTTTCTAGTGACCTCTGTTTTTGTTACAGAAGTTTGTCTGTGTTTGCTGTTATGATTTTCTTGGCATCTCAAATATTATTTTTCAGTTGATCTGACTGATACACCTGCAATTTGGGAACAGATGATTTGGCTCTTTGTAGCTCTGTTAGATGTCTATTGTTGTTTTTGAAAACTCAAATATCAAAGTGCTGATTACCAGGCCACTTTATAGCTGATTTAATATAATATGGCCCTCTCTGCTCGTGTTTGTAATTGTAATTTATACTCATCAAAGTTAAAGTACTTTTTCATGCAGTGCTTAGTCTACTCCCACATTGTTGGACTTGTAACAATATTTTCTGAAAGTAAAAACTTTCTTTTTTTTCAGACAAATGCCGTTCAAGGTTTCTGCAAGTTCCAGAAAATCAATTTTAACTATTTTATAATGCTAGCAGAAATGTAATTTATGATTGCTTTTCAAAAACAAACCCAAACAAAAGGTGCGAGAAATCAAAACCTTGTAATAACACAGCTTCAACTTCAATTTGGGGACACAATGTCCAAGTGCTTTAATAAAGAAGATATAGTACAAAGGTATATAATACACCTAACGTAGCTAATTTAACTCACATTTATGAAGAGTCTGTTGACATCAAATATCTTTTCACTGCAGGTAAACTTCATGGGGCAATTCACAAATTTCCTCTCAGAATAAATATTCAAACTTCCTTCAGTTTTATATGTTAAAACTGTACACATCAAAATTCGAAAACTCCCAATCATTTGTGATGTGAATTGGTTTGTTTGAAGGCCGGATAGATTCATTTATTCTGAGAGAGAGCAGAAAAAGGGGATCTGACCTCAGCCTGCAGCTGTCTGTGACTTCACGAAATATCTATCAGAGAAACACTGCGCTTCAATTTCACAATTTCTTCAACCATACAAATCTTTGTGTCATCACTGAGACAACCATCATAACCGTCATAACCTCTGCAGACAACAGCACCTGAGGCACCGACTCCTTATCAAAGCACCGCATAATGATCCATGGTGCTGCAGATCAAATGCCACTGGCTGCTGTACCTCACATTCAGATTCTGAATGTATGGTGAGCTTTAACACCATGAGAAAACCTCCTTTTCCTCCCTGACATTTGGCCTGATGACTGAATAACATCCCCACCCACCATATCAAACAAATCATCCTTCAGCAATATGAGTGTGTTGTCTGCAAAGAGTTAGAGAACGGTGAAATGGTGTAGTTTTAAGTTTCCATGTAGAGTTGTATTGTTTAAAAGTCAGAGGAAGCAACAGCAGTAGAGTTATCATATTGTCCCAAATATGATATTTGCAACACAGCGTCATACCTTAACGACAGACTAGGCCATTTGTCAATGGCTCCCAAAATGACATATTATGACATTCTATAACGTTGTGAAATGGTCACACGGTGGCAGTTTTAAACATGTGACCGTTCTATTTAATGTTGTGAAACGGTTGCAGTTTTAAACATGTGAAACGGAACTACTTGGTTAAGTTTAGGAAAAGATCATGGCTTGGGTTAAAATTAGTATGTTATGGACGCTAGTCCGTGACGTAGTTTCGTACTAGTAACGTTGGTTAACTTAAAAAAAAAACAGAAGTCTCGTGGGTGAAAGTCCTGTGTTTGATTGACCATCCATCCACCCCACCTCCTCCTTGTGGAGACTTTGGCACTCTTCATACTACGTCACCTGACTTCCTCCTTCGCTCTCATCATAATTACTACGGCCTCTCGAGGTCGCCACCTAACAACAAACGTAAATATGGGTTGTAATAAGCTGCTTGCACAGACGACCTATACAGCCATTTTTTTTTTGGTGACAGTCTGGATATTTGTTTCGTGGCGGTTGCATTCAAGGCCGAGACATTTACGCTGGGTTATTTAGCCATAATGTTGCTATCGAGTTTCTTCAAGTCTGTTTATAGTGTGTTTTTAAAAAATGTTTGGAGTAAGAAGTGTTTAGTTAACCCACTTTTGTCAAGGAGGAGTGAAAACAAGAATTAGGCCGACCGCTGTCACTGAATGTTATGACGAGGAGCTCAAACAGAAACTGCCAGAGAAAATAATTATGTGACTGATAAACAAGCTGTGCAACTGTGGGATTTACTTTCTGCCTCATTGGTGGTGTTTGATATTTCACTCTTAATAGACTGCATGTGACCCTGTTAGTATCTCGTGGAAACTTTCCAGGAGGAACCAACAGGAGTCTGAAAGTGGGGATGCTGGAGGTGCTGCGAATAATTAGTACAACCTGCACTTTTTAATTAGATTTTCTGGGCATTTTGGCTTTATTAGAAAATAGAGAGAAGGGAGCATGACATTTTACTAAGGTTCCTGGCTAGAATTAAACTGAAGAAATTGCATCTAAGTGATATTCCCAGAAAACCTATTTTTTAATTTTATTACTAAGGCATTGTTGCATGAAATAATAGACATACGCACACGCATTTATATGCATATGAATTGCTTTCCATTAAGCATTTATGGTTAATTGTGTGAGTTAACAGGGCAGAATAAGTGTGCATGCATACATTTTTATTGGAGTTTCATAGTTCACAGTTTGGCGTGCCAAATAGAGATCATTTTTACACTGACTGTCCATAGAGATGCAGAAGCTCATATTTGCCTTTCAGTTAACTGTCAGTTTCTCCACAGGGATATCTAAAAGCCACTCACATGTCTTGATGTATCTCTCCTGACACTGCTGAGCTTTTAGAGTAAAAGGTATATAAGCCTGGGGGATGCTGACCTCTGTGCCTATGGAAAGTTTTAAGCATAAGTTTGAGTGCTTGAATGTGTGCGTGCCTGCATGCGTGCAAGGTGTGTGTGTGTGGAAATGTGCGTTTGAAAATGGAAGGAGATCGATCTCCATTATTGGTGTGAATTGGATCAATAAGGAAGTCAGTCAACCAATATCTAAAAAGGCGAATATAAAGTGATAAAAACACGCCTACGTGCATGTACTTGCCACGCACGTGCATGCACCCACACACCCGTGCACACACATAAATACACTCACAAAGACACACACACACACTTTTGGTGTGAGTGGTTGGTTATTGAAATTTCTGTCCAATGGGAAAACTGGAGTATGTCAGAGATACATGAAAGTCAATACAGCAGGGTGGCACAGTGTGCAGTGTAGGTGAACCGTGAACCCCCCTCACACACACACACACACCTCCACACACACACACACACACACTGCCTGCACAGGCGGACACAAACCAGAGAGTCAGAGAGAAAGGGACACGCCCCTCTCTTTTAGTTCAATCCCTCGGGGAAATCACATACTGACACCTCTCTTCCCTAGCTGTTCTTTCACCCATTTCTTCAGTTCTTTTCTTTCTTCTCTGCCTTTTCTTCTCCCCTCTATTCAAGTCTCCATTCAGTAATGCCCTATTACCACAATGGAAGGGCTGCAAATTGAATGGGAGAGAAAAAGAATTGCACTAAAACACACACAACAACCCCCAAAAAACACTGCGGTATTAAGAGGGAAATTAAGGGTGCATCCTTTTCACCAAGGTTACTTGGGTGCATTCATCTTTTTTGCTGCCTGAATTTATACTGCCTCCCTGAATTTGACTATTCTATCTATCTATCTATCTATCTATCTATCTATCTATCTATCTATCTATCTATCTATCTATCTATCTATCTATCTATCTTCCCCTTATGTTGCAGTTCTTGCGGTTGAGAAACTGTCGATTACTCATGTTCCCTCTCTCTCCTGCCTCTGCACTTGCGTCCTTATCTAACTTGGCCTCACTGGCGGTGAGCTACTGCAGTGATGCCAGATGAAGAGAAAACCATCTACTCTTTTTGTAAAAGGAGCGTAGGCAGGCCACCCACCTTAAGTTTTAGATAGATTTAATACATTTGCTTAGAAAACAGTGAAGAAATATTCCAACTTTTTTAAAGTGGAGTGGAAAAAAAAGGTTATTTTTCTGTAGGCAGTGGGAAGGAGTGGTCAGACAGAGAATGAGATATATATGTTTATATATGTGCTAATAGCCCTGTGGCTTAAAACACTACATAGCACTACATTTACTTTCACATTTTATTTGAGTGTTTGAATTCAAAATATAAATTTTATGTAATCACAATTGGCTACTCCCGATCTGATGGCAGGGCTCATTATCAGCAACATTCTCTCTCTTCACTTTATAACTAAAATATTTTCTGATCTGTACCCATCACAAGAGCACCACTAACAGCAGTGATCAGTCATTTGCAGCAGGTAACAGAACTTGTGTGTGAGCACATCAAATGTTGGTATCAGTTTTAAATAGATACCTTGGCGATTTTAAACCAGCTCTGTGTCATCTCAGCAGTGTGTGTAGATAAACTGTGCGTGGCTTGTCTCCATGGCCACAGGGCATGGAATGGAGGTCTGCCAAGATTTCGGCAGTCAGTCGTGTGCGGTGGGCACGCACCGGCGGATCTCGGCAGACCTCCGCTGCTCCGCAGGGAATTGTGTGCACTGCGGCCATGGAGGTGATGATTTAAATCAGAAAAGAAACGTTTTAAGCCTATAAAGGCATGTTTGATGCCCAAAAAAGAGATTTTGGGTGGAGTATCACTTTAAGAAACCGCTGCAGAAGAAGAACTTGTCTGTAGACTTTCTGCCTACATGAGGTGAATAATGACTCATCCATTGTTTCTTTCTTAGCTCGATGTGGTGAATGTGCCCTCTAGCCCGGCAAAACCACTTGAAAATATCCTTTCTCTCTCATAGCTCAAGATAGACGTCATTTACTGTAAAGAAGTACAATAGAAGAATATAATTTCTCCTTCACTTACCAATAACACTTCCTACACCTTACTGGATGAACACAACAAAACTAAACAACAGTTCTAGAAATGTTGTCACTTTTCCTTTAAGCTACTTAAGACTTATGGCATGCAGTTGCCTAATCATGTTTTATTGTACATCTGCATTGCCAAGTTATAATAATAGTTCTTTATAAAGCTTGAGAGTTCAGGAAGTGGCAAGTCACGTCATGTACCAGAAACTGAGCTAGTAAGATGGAGTCTGGATTACACACCTTCTATATGGATTATGATTGCAATGATTACAAAAAAAAGTTACGCCCATGGAAGCATGAACTACTTATTGACATTGTGGATAGTTAATGAAATGTCATGTCATCTTTCCACAGAATGTTTAGCAAGAGTAGATTTTCTCTTTAGGCAAATTCATTGCTAGTTAATCATATATCTATAACTATAAAGCAAGGAATCTGTCTTTCTGTTGTCCATCGCATATCTCACAAACAGATCTACTCCCTTTTCCCTAGATTCTATGGGTCCACAAGAATTTATCCATATAAGCCACGCATGTGTCTAAATTTCTTTTTTTTGCTGCTACTCCTACAAATTTTGGGCAATCATCACCAAATTTGGCACAGAACATCTCTGGATCAGGCTGGAAAAAGTTACTTTTTTCATACAGTTTTGCTATAGCTGGCCCTCAAAGTTTGCTCAAATGCTGTGAGCATTACATTAGAAAAAATGTCATATCTCCTGAACGCTTTCTGCTTTTAACCACATTTGGTGAACATGTGTAGATATATCTGAGTGGCCATGACTAATTTGGTGCCATTTGGATTACAGGTGGCGCCTGCATGTATGACTGTCCTTTGCATATCTCAAGAACCATTCATCCAATTGACTTCACACAAACAGGCACGCTCTCCGAACGGGCACGCCCCACATGGACACACCCCACACAGGTATGCAGCACACAGGCAATGCACTAGTGTTGAAAAAAAAAAACTAGGGACTAGTTAAGAGCTGATATTTCTGTACACGGGTGGTAGAGGGCCACAGAAAACCAGCGTTGTATAGAATGCAAAGAATGCACAACCTCTGGCTTGGTCATTTGATCCAACAAACACAACTGACCACGTTCATGGGTTCAGCACTCAGGTGGCCAAAGTTAGAGTTAACAGTGACAAGGACTGAAGAGAAGAGGGATTCCAAATTGGGTAAAAAAAAAGGTGGGAAGAATAATAAACATTTTCTATCACCATAAAATATGTAATCTTCAAGGGAAGAAAGTCAAGCCAAAGACAAATTATATTGTATAATTGTGGTAAATGGACTGCATTCAGATAGCGCTTATACAGTATGTGCTGCAACCATTCTAAAATAAACACAATTGAGGACACTGATTAACAAAAATAATCCACTGCAACACTGTGTGCTCCCTCTCAGTGTGTGTCTACTGTGCCTGCTCTTGCTTTGTTTTTAATTCTAACTAAGCCAACAGACAGTGAATGTGTCATGATTAGCTAGCTGTCTGAATGAATGAATGAATGAATGGAGAGCACTTAAGTGTCTGCTCATACTCCTTGGAGTTTAGCAAGTCAGCAGGGGGTTTGCACACCAGCAAATACACAACCATACTGTATATTTACCTGCAGATAGGTGCATGTAGGGTAGTGGACTGTGTAAGTATATGCATGCACGCATGCACGCATGCACACACCCACACACACACACACACACACACACACACACGCACACACACAGGAGAAAGAGCTTGCTATACTCTGCAGGGATCCACTTGAGATAAAATTCAGCAGTTCTGAATAATGCAGTCCATTTATCAAAGAAAAAACACTAACCCTGACACACGCGCATACACACACGTATCTATACAGCACTCTCCGAGGGTTGTTGTGAAGTGAAGGTGCCCTTGTGTCCGCAGTCATTTATCTATGTGATTCAAAGTGTTGTGGCAGGCAAAGCCCAGTGGAAAGCCCAAGTGTCTTCTCATCACTTTGAACCCTATAGCTCCTAATCCCACACCGCTGTGCCCCCAAAATGTAAAACACTCTCTCCATTGTGTTTGGATTGACATCATTCAGCCACAGTGAGCCCAGCGACAGGAGAAATGCCACCACAGCAAGAGAAAGGATGAAAGAAACAAAATAACTATATTTTAGCCCAATGGCGTTTGGAGTGGGTACAAAGAATGACAACCAGCACCTTTATCTTTTGTGTCTATGCACAAAAGCACCAAAGCAAATTCCTTGTTTGTGAGAACTTTGCAATAAACCGGATTCTGATTCTGAACAAATAACAGAAAACCAGAAGCAGGCTGGAAATGTTTCCCTCAACTCCAGACTTCCTGCAGATATCTAAAATCAAAAGACTTGTTTGATTGTTCCATAGCAAGCAACAGAAAAGATTTCTAATATTATATCATAAACATAATCAGACTTTAATAACTTTAGTAATTACATTTAAATGTTTTTTAGCTATAGCTACTAATTACTTTAAAGATTAGGATTATGAATAAAAAACATAAACTAATAAAAGGCACTGTATTATCAGAGATTAAACCAGTTGTAGTAGGTAAACTCTCGTGGGCTGAGCCTGAGTAATGTTTTGATCCGAGCACAATAAAAACCTGATTGATAGAATGATGTTGTGAACTTTAAACTGACATTTAACTGACATTTGTACGGAGACATTAAATGCAAATGGAGATTATACAATATGACCTTGTTCTACAGCGGTATATACTGTATGAGGTTCACTGTAAATAAAGCTAAGCCTGCAAAAAGCTTCTGAACTTTATTTATTTACTGGTTAAAATGCCAAAAAAGTAGATCAACTAAACAGATCCAGAAAACATTAGCTACACATACAGAGAGCTGATAACTGCTGACTTTTGTGGTGTTTGATTTAACAGATTATCAGTGATGCATAATGTTTACTGTTGGATGCCCAGAAGAGGGTTTGTTTTTTATCATGCAGCACAAGTGTGATAGTCTCACGTAGCCAGACCTATCTCCACAGCGCTGTGTCCGCGCTGGGGGCGAGGTTTGGATTCAATAGCTTTAACTCTGGTATAGTGGAAAAAAATCCCTGGCCTGTTTGTATTTCTTTAAACCAATCACAATCGTCTTGGGCGGCGCTATGCCCCGACTGCAGGGAAGGGACTTTGAGAACCATAAGGAAGGAAGGAGGGACTTCCTCCGGCCGGGGTCTCCTCCCGGCAGAAATATAGGCTTCATACCGACACTGATTAAACCCAGACTACAAGTGGGTGGTATTTTAATGGCTGTTCTTTGCTCACCATGATCAAATAGAGCACCAAATTCAACACTTTCTTAGAAAATGTATGCATTTATCTCCTTGTGATCTTAACATAAGATTTCATGTTTCTCACTTGAAATCATGGCATTTAAAGTATATTAATACTGTAATTGTCTGGACACGATACTTTTCCAGATCAAATACAGAAAACAAAACTAGTTACTAAGCTGGTTCACGTGCATCAGTCAACTTGTGCAGTGCTCTGGGTCAGCTGTTGCATCAACCAAGCTTTTCCCACTGCCACCACCAACTGGGCCATTGATTTAAGCCGTCAACTTCACTGCACACTCTCCGCTGCTGCGGCAGCTCCTACCCATGCATGTCACGCCTTACCTGTTATCGCGTCCCTCGACGTTTGTACTCAAGAACGGTGTTGGGAATAGCACCGTTATGGATCCTGCTCCCAGTAGGTGAATTCAAGCCACTGAAGATCAATGCAATAAAAGCGAGAGCAGGCGCGCACAATTGATGGATATAAACTGCACGACTCGCAGTATTTGAAGCTCTATATATGGCCACAATACTATGTATTAGAATGGAAAACAAAATATTTTGTTGTATGCAAAAGATGATCATGCAAAGCATGTTATCTTCTATCCTGTCACTCTCCTTTGTTATGTACGCTCACCAGAGCTGTGTATTAAAGACTTTATATTTACAGAATTACATGAATATGTTTTTGGTTTCAAGTATGACTGAGGTGTTATTTGGAGCACGCATGGTGACATGCTGTGCTGTCACTTATATATAAAAAGCAGCACAAGCTATAGTCTATATTGTTACTTTAGTGTCTGGATCCACCGCAGGTTTTGAAGGTGCAATAAAATGGTTATCTGGTGCTGTGAAATGAGTTACAATCCATTTTCCCTGTAGTGGCTCCTCCACCACTCCACACACGCAACACAGTAGTATACTACCTACATAGGTCACTAGTCCTGTGCTGCCATTGGAGATAATTTGTTTCAATCTTAAGCATTGAGTGCTCACTCACAATAGACTCCACTGTGTGTGCTTGGCTAAATGTGCTGAATATCAAGCTCTGTTTGCTGCTTACTGCCGCATATCAGACTGCCGGTACTCACATTAAGGATGAACGCAGAGTAGGCAAGAAGAAATAAAGGTTTCGTGTGAGGCTGTAATGACAAAGTCCAATCTTAAGAGAGAGAGGGGGGGGGTTGCATTTCCTCATGTCTCACTGAAAATTGACAGTGTGAGATAGAGATGGGAGCTCCACTGGTTTATGGCTGCTGCAGATGCAGTTTTTGATGAATTGCTCTCTTCCTCTCATTGCTTTTTGGTGGTTTAAAACTAAGCTTTGCCAGGAGCCACAATTATCTGTCATTCACTCATAAAGGTACAATGTGGAATTTTCAGAAAATCCTTGTTACTAATGACACCGGTGGCTGTTAAATGAACTGCATCCTG
>JAOVVB010074164.1:0-13884 GCA_028570985.1 Heterobranchus longifilis
CCCCGCGCACACACACACACACACACACACACACACACACACACACACACACACACACACACACACACACACCCGAATGCACAAATCAGAAATAGTGAATGTCTAGGGATATATTTGATATATACACTGATAGCGGTGTTGATGTTTCTCAGTTTTTCTCGGTGTTGACATTTCTCGACGTCCGTTGCCGTTTCTCAGCGTTGATTCTTGTGTTTCTCAGCGTGGGTTTTTCTTAATATTGCAGTTTCTCACAGTTGATTTTTCTCAATGTTGGTGTTTCTGAATATTGCCGTTTCTCGTTGTTGATGTTGCTCAGCGTCAGTGCTTCTGAAGGTTGCTGTTTCTCTGTGTTGATGTTTTGCAATGTTGGTGTTTCTAAATGTTGTCTCTTTATGTTTCGCATTGTTGCTATTTCTAAACAATGGCATTTCTCAGTGTTGATGTTTATCTCTTTTGGTGTTTCTCATTTTTAAACGTGCGTTTCTTTGTGTTGTTTTTTTCTCGATGTTGGTGTCTCTGAATGCTAGTGACTCTCTGTGTTTCTTAGTGTTGGTATTTCTGAACATTGTCATTTCTCAGTGTTAGTGTTTCTCTCTTTTGGTGTTTCTCCGTGTTGGTTTTTCTCAGTTTTGATGTTTCTCATTTTTTTATATTTCTGAACGTACAGTATGTGTTTCTCAGTGTTGGTGTTTCTCCGTTTCTCATTTTGACATGTCTGAATGTTTGTGTTTCTCAGTGTTGGAGTGTGTTTTTAGTATTGTACCAGTAACTCCAAGGAAATTGTTGAAGTTTCTGATGTTTCCTTTCATGCCACTATAACTGACCTAACTAAAACTAACGATAATAAACAAAGCACCAGCGTCACGGCTTAATCAACGTCATCAATAAGTTAGAAATAATTAGTTTCATTAAAATGACTTAATTTACAAAATAAGAGATTAACAGAGAGACAGAAAGACAAACAAAGAGAGGGTGAGAGAGAGTGAGAGAGAGAGAAACAGTAACAGAAAGTGACTCGTACTACACACAATAACGAGCAAGAAAAATTAAATGCCAAAACAAAATAAAAAAAAACCACCCAGTGCCCTTTAGCGAGCTGTGCTGCTGTTTTGTATTCGAGATGCTGAAGCGCTGACTTCTCTGCTGTAATTCCGTCCTAATCACCGAATTCTCCTGGAAGGTTATGGTTTGAGTTGCGATTTGGGACGCAACCACTCTGGTCTACCCTGAGGTAAAGCAAGCTGAGGAATAAATCCCAGCTCAGGCAGAGCATTGTGTTAATCCACCGCTGTGTGATTTGGGACGCGACTGTTCTGAAGACTCTGTGATGCGACTACACCGCGAGGTAAATGTTCACGGGGGAAAAGTTATTCAAAAAAAGAAATGATTAGCGCTTCTCGCTCTCACACACACACACTTAATAGATTCGTCAATTCGGGACGTAAAGATGGAAGGGAGGGATGAAGGGAGCATGATGTGAACTAATGCCTTGTTGTACCGGACTGCTGATCAGGGCTGCGTCCCAAACGACACAATGACACAATTATTATAACCGCACACAATCACGAGGACGGTGTGTGTGTGTGTGGTTTGTGTGTCTACAATGTGTGTTTGTAGTGTGTGTGTGTATATACAGTGTGATTACAATATGTGTGTGTGTGTGTGTACAGTGTGATTACAATATGTGTGTTTGTGCAGTGTGTGTGTACATTGTGTGTTTTTGAACAGTGCGAATGTGTGTGTGTCTGTACAGTGTGTGTGATACAATGTGTGTGTGTCTGTAGAGTGTGCGCAGTGAGTGGGTACAATGTTTGTGTGTGTATACCATGTGTGTGTCTGTACAAGGTGTTTGTTGTGTGTGCGTACAGTGTGTGTCTGTACAGTGCAAGTACGATGTGTGTGTGTTTGTGCAGTGTGTGTACATTGTATGTGTGCTTGTGTGTTTTTTGTACAGTGATTATGTTTGTACAGTGTGTGTGTGTGTGTGTGTGTTATTTACCGGTGAGACTGTCCAGCTCTTTCTCCTCCACAGATGAGAGCGTCTCGTCGTCTCCCTCGGGCAGACTCTCACTCTCGGAGATCTGACTCCTCGCCGTGTCCTTACCGAGCTGTTGTCCCTTCAGCACATCGTCCTCGGGAGCTACGCAAACACAACAACACACATTTACCGTACAAATACTTATTTATATTTACATCCACAAGTCTGAGGTCTCCTTCAAATATTTATCCTCCATGGACATTTTATTCCTATTTTAATTTTCTTTATGTATTTATAACAAATAAATACCTAAAGTAAATTCTATATGTAAAAAAAAAAAATTATAATAAAAAAATATATATTCTTTTAGAATTTTTTTAAAGATAATATTGATCTGAAAGAAAAAAACATTACTTTTAGCTTTTAAAAATTAAAAAAACTTTATTCCTAAATACGCTCATGTAAATATTTCAATCATTTTTTGTCTTGTTTTAATCCATTTTTACTTTCACTTTCTATCATTCATATTCCTGCAAAAAATAATCCACGAAATTGAAATATTTAATATTGAGTTGCAAAATTGTTTTTTCGTTTGTTCGTCTACGAGGGATGTTCAAGTCAAACCGGGACTTTTTTTGTGTGTAGAATAACAGAACCCAGTTGTGAGAGACAAAACCTCCCTTTATTACGCTATATAATCCCCTGCTACACTAATGCACCAATCCCAGTGTTTCACTAGTGCTAGGACACCATCAGGGTATAAAGTCATGTCTGAAACGCCGGCCTCCCAGGAACTCCTTTACATGTGGAAATGGCTGAGCGAGGTCAGGACTGTACGGGGGATGTGACGAAAATCCCAGACTCCCTCAAGTCAATCGCTTTTACGCCTCTATTCACCAGAAATTGTACCATGAGTCTCGGTTTGATTCAAACACCCGTCATATATTCTATATAAAAGACATTATGACGAGACTTTTCCTTTTCTGAAAAACTACCGCCTCAAACAAATCACTTAATAAAACACACCAAATATAAAGGTGTGTTTTAATTTGCATTGAATTAATTATAAATAAAACAAACCCAAATTGTTTATTTGTTTTCTGTTTTTTGTTTTTTTTGGTTACAGGATCAGAGCGAAGAGATTAATTTCCAAACACACGACTAATTAAAAAAAGAAAGAAAGTCGATTGTTAATTTATAACCTTCCTTATTAAACATGATGTAAATCTGATGAATATGAGTTTAAAAAGAAATTAAGTGCTTTAAGTATTAAGTTGCCAAAAAACGTAAAAAGAAACGGAGAGAAAATATCAGGAAGGAAAAAAAAAGATTTTTTAATTCTTAAATATTTTTAGTCTGAAACAAAAAGACAAGTTTCATTACAGATTATTAATCTATTTATATCAGCGGAGAAACAGCCTGTGTGTGCGTGTGTGTTTGTGTATCTCTCTGGTTCTACCCTTCCTCCTTCATCACTTCACAGACAAATATCTCATTCCGTTCTCTCACTTTTTTTTTGTTTCCTCTTTTCTCCATTAGAAAAAGTTCCTTCTTAAAAGAACTTAAAAAATTCCTTTTCTCTTTTTCAATATTTCCTTCTTTTAATTTTTCCCTCATTATTAAACTTCTCCTTTCTCAAGAACTTTCCTCTCATTTTCTCCATCAATGCCAGCTGTTTTTCCCTTGTTTAAGAGAAACACATTTCTTTGCTCTCATTTCTTTCCCTTTGGTTTCTCTCTCGTCAGCTTCCTTTAAGACAAAAAATCTAATAAAGTTGATGATGCTCTCTCTCTTTCTCCTTTTCTTGTCTCCTCTTTACTCATTTCATTCTCCTTCTTCCTCTCACCATTTTACAGTTTTCTCTTATTTTTCTCTTATTCTCACTGTTCTCCTCCTCTTTTATTTTATCGCTCACTATCTCTTCTCTTTAGCTCTTTGTCTCTCGATCTCGTTATCACTCGAGAATTTTCTTCTTTTACTTTAAACTTTAAACACACTAAAACTTTTCACTTTTGTTTTAGTTTAATTTTCCTCCTCCTACTCCTCCTTCTGCTCCGTCTCGCTTCAGACAGTTTGGCATGAAGACAGACAGATAAGAACACGAGTAGCAACATTTCTCCTTATCTATACTTTTCACCACTCTCGTTTTTACCCTCTCCCTCTCTTTCCCTCCTTCCCTTTCTCACTCTCTCCCTCTCTATCTCTCTCTCCCTACCTCCCTATTTCTTTTCCTCTATCCTTTCCTGTCTCTCTCCCTCTCATTCCTGTCTTACTCTCTTTCCCTACGTATTGTGATCCCTCACCCTACT
Source organism: Heterobranchus longifilis (assembly GCA_028570985.1). Taxonomy (NCBI): domain Eukaryota; kingdom Metazoa; phylum Chordata; class Actinopteri; order Siluriformes; family Clariidae; genus Heterobranchus; species Heterobranchus longifilis. The sequence continues at coordinate 4,288 of JAOVVB010074164.1, forward strand.
TGCCTCTTCCTCTCTCATTCCCTCGCTCTTTCTCTTTCTCTCTCTCCACCTGGCCACGCATTACAGACGTGATAATCAGTAAACCGTTACAGACGGCCGTGATCTCAACCCTCTATCCAGAGGAACGACAGAAACGCTGTTCCTGCTTCCTTTCCTCCGCAGTTCAGGACACTCAACACGTGACCTTTAACCTTTGCTCGCGTTCTCTCTGATTTTTTTTTTATTTTTTATTTTTTTTAAAGGTGAAACAAAGACATTTGCATTCAAAAAAAAGAAGAAGTGAAATGCGATCTTCTCATTGCTTGCCTCGTGTCCACATTTTATAGTCCACTCCATCCCCCCTGACCCTCTCTCTCTCTCTCTGGACGTATCACCTGAGGGCGTTTGCATTTTCGGCTCCCAGACGTTCGAGGGAGGAGGCGGCGTTGCATGGGTAGCGAGTGTCAGTGGAAAAGTGCGCCCTTGTGATGATATTTAGAACGCTCCTTCTGTAATTACGTTTCCCCCGGAGAGTTCGCAGTTAGCAGCGGTGAAATCGCTACCAGCTTCCTAATACTTACCACATGCATGTCTCTGTGTCTGTGTGTGTGTGTGTGTGTGTGTGTGTGTGTGTGTTCATTCCAGACTGAACATACGGAAAAAGACAAGCAGATTCACAATCACTAAATAAAAAAATCTGTATGTTTCTGTATTTCTTACTCCTGCTTTCACGACGACGAGAGTGTGAGATGTGAGACACTGAAAGACGTCCCATGATGCACGAAAAAACGGAAAAAACGATTTAGAGCCGAAACTACCGTTCCTATTTGAGGTCATGTTCTTAAAGAAGCAAATGAATAAAAAAAGAAACAAAAAGTCAGAGAGGGACGGTTTTCGTACTTTTCCCATAAACTGCGTTATGGAATCCTACTTTCATTAAAAAATAAATAAATAAATAAATACTGTCGTTGATCTGGTAAGTTTTTCTCAGGACCGTCCTTCCACCTCCGTGCTTTATTCTCCTCACACAATAAGAATTTAAAACTACTTTCTTACTGACTGTCGGTCGCCAGCTCTGAAAGTCGCATGTCAAGTGGAGTAAAAACATCTATATAAATAGATTAAATAAAGAAAACAATTCATAATCTGTTGATGATAAATTGGTGTTGGTGGAACCATTCTATGAAAGCAATATCGCACTCGAGGTCGTGCTGTTGTACTGAATATCAGCACGGCTGGAGAACTGAATATCTACTCACTCAATCAAGTACCTCTCTTAGATATCGTCTCTAGTTTTGCTGAGGAGACTTACAGACGCGGGACTAAAGGACACGTAGATACATCCGAGATCTACGTGGAAATGGTGTGACGTCGTCCTGACCTTGTTGTGACCTTGACGCCGTTTAGATCGGATCTCTTTAATCGTAATAACAACTTACATGTTCGGAAAAAAACTGCACGTTTAAGACTTTTTGGTGTCATTTTTTTTCTTTGTGCTAACGAGTCAGTTTGAGATTTAAAAGTCACATATCTGGCAACCCTGAGGTGGGACACTCCAGACAAGCTCCGGGTGACTCCTAGCAAACTAATGATTTCTATAATTTGGTCGTGGAAATCACACAAAGATCTGGTTTGACACACACACACAAGGTTTGATGAATATTTTGCTGTTGACAGTCCAACAAGGCATTTAAATATGGATGTGTGCATGTGAATATATACATATATATATAGCCTATATATAATCTATCTACATATATATGTGTATATATATATATATATATATATATATATATATATGTGTGTGTGTGTGTGTGTGTGTGTGTGTATATGTACAGTATATGTGTGTTCACTTAAACATGAAATATGCAGATTAGAACCAGATGCCTAAACATTCAGAGAGAGAGAGAAAAAAAAAAAGAAAAAATCCTTTCGAAATAATCTTCATTAGCGCTCGCGTGTGTCTCGAGTTTCCTTGAGTGCAGAGCGCGGGCGGGATGAAGCCACGGAGTTACATGACTAATTTCAACTCCTCAATTCTGTTTTTTTTTTTTGCAATTAAAAAGAAAAGTAAAATAAATAAATAAATAAATAAATAAATAAATAAAATGAGATTTAAGAACTTGACGAATAATCAGAAGATTATAACCAGCTGTGTGTGTGTGTGTTTTTAGCTCTTGAAGTGAGACACACACTCGTTACTCTGAGCACAGGAGTTTTTCTTCCTTTTTCTTTTCTCTTTTTTTTCCCCCATCATTGGGCCCGAGTTGATTTAAACAGTAAATAAATAATCGGATGCTAATCAGAAAGCCGGGATTTTCCACAGTGTTCTTGTGCTAGAGAACGTGTGTGTGTGTGTGTGTGTGAGAGAGAGTGAGCGAAAGAGAGAGAGAAAGAGAGACAGAGGAAGAAATCACCTGCACCTGAGAGGAAGGAAAACAACAACAACGTTCAATAATAAACAACAAACACTGTGAATCAAATAAACGGAGAAACTCAATGATGTCAGTGTAAAGAACAGAGAGAGAGAGAGACAGAGAGAGAGGGAGTCTTTTTTATACTATTCTGTTTTTTAACTCTCTACTCCTGTTATTTTCTTGTGCCTTATAAGCTTTGGACACTCGCACATGGACACACAAACACACTCGCAGACAAACACACTCGCAGACAGACACACACATACGTACACACACACTTCCTGAACATTCCCACTTCCTGTTTAGCCCGTCACACAGCCCATGTGTTTTCACATTCTGACATAAGCTTTCCTTAAACAGTTTCTTCAGTACTTTCATTCAGCGACACACACACACACACACACACACACACACACACACACACACACACTTCCTGTTTCCCCCACACGGCTCGAACGCTGGTTTATACGCACCTGGAGGCCGGAGCTATTACACTGTCAGAATTAACAAATGACTTTTTAACTACAGCATAAGCGTGAGAAAGACAGTGTGTGTGTGTGTGTGTGTGTGTGTGTGTATATGTGTTTGTGTGTGTGTACGTACGTATGTACTGAACATGAGTGTCAATCACAGGAATATATACACATCTCTCCCTCGTTGTGTATTTACTCCAAACAGAAAAACGGAGCTTTGCAGCCATAAATATACAGCTCTGGTCTGCAGGGTGTAAATCTCACCGCCGATGAATCATCACAACTCTGTGTGTGTGTGTATGTGTGTATGTGTGTATGTGTGTGTATAAAGTTCCACGATCTAGTCTGAATCTTGTTAGGTTCAGTGATGTGGTTTATAAATGTTGCAGGTACAAAACACAGTAACGACTTCAAACTAACGCAACCACAGAGACGAGAGGAAGAATAAACACGATACAATAATAATAAATTAAACAGAGAGGAAAAACAACTGAAAAAGGAAAAAACTAATTAAAAAAACTGGAGAAAATACTTTATCTTTTGAGTTGTATCATATAATACAGTAATAAAGTAAATGAAGGAAAAAGAATATAAAGAAAACAAAAACAAAATAAAGGGGAAAAACAAACAAAAAATAAACATGAGAAAAAATGCAAAAAAGAGGGGAAAAACAAAGCAAGGGTTAAAAAAAAGAAAAACAAGACGGATAAAACAAAGTTAAATAAAATGGGGGAAATAAAAGCAAAATAAAAACGGAAATAAACAAATTAAATTAAATAATAAAAGAAAAAAGAAATAAAAACAGGATGGAAAAGTAGAAGTAAAAAGGGAAGATGAACAGAACTAATAAATAAATAATCATAAAAAGAAAATAATAAATAAATATATAAAAACAGAAAAATTAACTCTCCAAAAAATATAGGTGATAAAAAAGTGGAAACTTAAAAATAAGAAAAGAAGAGAAAATTAAAAAGAGAGAAAAACTAAAGCAGACGAGAAGGAAGAAATATTACTAAATTGTTCTGATTTTCTTTTTCTCACACAATAAACACACACACATTTGCACTTTAGGACAATCACACTGCTGCTGACACACACCCACGCAACATATTTTACATTTCTAGGTTTTTATATTTTTATCCTTTACAGTTTACATTTTCATCTTGTAAATTCTGTTCCTGTGTAATTTCTATACTTATATTTTAATTATATTTTACTTGTAACTTCATTTCCACCTTATATTTTATTTTATCGCAAATTCTATGTTTAGTTTAGTTGTATTGTATCCTGTGCAATATTTTCATAACAAAACAGGGAAAAAACAACAACAGGAAAAAGGCAAATTAAAATAAAAGAGAAGAAAAAACAAAGTGGAAATAAAAAAAGGACGATAAACAGAAGGAAAATTACACAACATACAAACATAAAAAAAAGGACAAAAAATTTGATAAAATTAGAAAGTAAATAAAAAGCGAAAAACTAAAACAGAAGAAAGGGAAGAAAGCTTATTTTAAAATAATAATTAAAAATACTTAAAAAATTATAATAATAATAATAATTTACCTTTAAATCACTACATATTGTATACATACATTTACATACACTTTTTCCTCTGAATTCTTTCCTTATAATTCTCTCTCTCCACAAACACACTTTTTTTTCCTCACGTCTTGCGAGAATCAGGTCCAGATCTGACCTTTGACCTTTGTTTAAAAAACGTGAGAGTCTGTCATTCGACTTCCTCCACTAATTTAGGGTCATTTAACACACACACGTCAACGTCAGGCAGCAGAGCGGCTCACAGACGTCTCTCTGATGGCCGTGTGTGTGTGTGTGTGTGAGCGCGCGCGTGTGCGCGTATGTGTAAGTGTAAGGAGGTAGTAATTACGCGTTCTGTTTGACACTAAATACAGACATATTAAAGCCTTTCCCGTGTTTAACGTGTCGGAGAGACGCCCGAGGTCGTCATCCTCGTCATATTTGTTTTATAAAAATTTGGAATAAATGATTCCTGCTTCAGCGCTGCGTCTGTGTCGGGGGTTAGAGGAACGAAAATTATGAATACAGAACACCACCTTCATGTGTTCAAGAAAAGAAAAGATAAAATGACACAAAAGAAAAAAAAGAAATAAGTAAATGGGACTTAACACTGGTCCATGAGGGACGCCTACATGTCAAGAATGAAAGGAGGTAAAAAAAAAAAGGAATAAAAGACAAAAGAAATGATAGTGAAAAAGTGTATTATCACAGTAGTAGGATAAAAAACAAGAGTGGAAGAAAAACAAAAGGAAAACATGAGCAGGAGAGAATGAGGGATGAGCCGGTGGCCCTCAGGGGTTCCATCTGCGCCTCCTTGGTCTCTAAGGATTGAGGGAAGTGTAGCATGTACTACGTTTATATCATGTTTTTCGTTCTGTAAATCATCCGTTTCTCTCATTTGTCTCTAGATGAAAGAAACACACAATCCAGCTTACGATTCCAGCAAGCTAACATATCAACGAACAAAACTAAACAATCAGCGGTGACAAAAAAAAATAAAACACAGCTTCTCTCTCTCCATCTCTCTCTCTCACAGTGTTTTCAACAGAGAGATCTCGATCATTTCTTTTCTCGCTCCATTTTTGCTTCCTCTAAACTTCCCTAACCACGGCAAGAAAAGTTAATGTGTGTTAAAAAAAAGAAAAAAGAAAAAAGATAAACATTTAGAGCTCAAGCAGATTCCAAAAGTTTATTTCTGCCATATTGGATTTTCCACCATTTCCATTTTTTCTCCAAATATTTTATTTTTGCTTATTTTTCCAACAAATCATTCTTCTCTCTGTTGATTCCCTGAGTTCTCACTGTGACCACTTTTAAACATTTTGAATGGTTTTAACCATAACTTTCTTCTCCAACAAATTTCATTTTCTCAACACATCACATTTTATCTCAGCTACGAACATATATTAGTATCAGACTCTCCAAGAATCTTTGTATGGATTTTGCCTCTAGCGACACAATCATTTACAAACACGTAAACCTGCCAAAAACTTCTGTACTGATTAGGATCGAATCACGAGTCTGCCTTCTGATAATTCACGTTGGAACTAATGTTCGAGTTAGTAAAACAGGAAGTCAGCCATTTTTAATTGTAACAAAACCTGTTAGTGTTTCCTCCTAGAAACTTTATCTAAGGATTGTGAAATCTGAAAAACTGCACTGTATGTGAATGTTGAGAAAAAACTTATCTCTTAGTATTCATGATATTCAGTAAAGTTCATCTGTAAGGTGTGAATAAATGTGAGTGCAAAGAAATGCGACTGTGAAGAAATGGAGCAGGAAGAAACGAGTGTAAAAGAATGAGTGCAAAGACATGGGAGTACCAAGAATTTTAGTGTAAAATTCGGCCGTACAGACTAACGCAAGTTTAAATTGTGTAATTAATTCAACAATTCACTTATATAAATAAATATATAGTTTCTTTGTTGTTGACTTTTGTATTGATATGAACAGGTTACCCCCGGACTACCACCACATACACTACACACCCACACTATATACTAAAGGTCACACACCCTCACCGGTACTACACACACACACACACACACACACACACATCACCCGTAAACACCTATAACACATTTATACCTGGATACTCACCTGCAGCGTCACACACTGCTACGCAATCAAAACAAAACAAAAAACACACACACACCATTCAAGTTCAGGTTAATGAACTCAAATCTAATTAAAATATAATGCGTAAGTTAGAGGTGAAATGCATGATGGGAAACGGAGAGATATCAGGTGACGCGGAACGTCAGTCAGTGTAAATTAGACATTTAATAAGACTTGTAGCTCTATAAAAAGTTTATAACGACTGCAGCACCTGTTTTTACAGCAGTGTAGCCTTTAACACCGGGCTGCAGTGTGTGTGTGTGTGTGTGTGTGTGTGTGTGTGTGTGTGTTTTCTCACTATGCTCGGCTGCAGATTTGAGTGTGGCCTCGGAGTGTGATGAGCCAAAAGCGTTTCTGATGAAGCGACGACGTCTCCTCAGGTCGTCCTCCCACAAGTCCAAACGCCAGAAACACTGCTTACTGCAGGACAGAGAGAGAGAGAGAGATAAAGATGAATAAATGCTGAATAGCATGAATCTAAAATCTCTCACACACACACACACACACACACTCGTCCTTGGCTCTAACACCATAACCTTGTACTGCATGGTTGCGAAGGGTGAACTACATACATTAACCTCACACACGCAAACTTCTGACAGAGCAATCCTTTACACACACGCCGATTACAGACCACAGCAGGGAGCTGTTTGGCATTGCAAGAATTCAGCACACACACACACACACACACACACACACACACACACACACACACAATTCATCTTTGCAATTTGCACTACTTTACCAAAGAGGCTCACTAAATCACTCTCTCACTTTCCCCCTCTGTGTGTGTGTGTGTGTTTCAGATTTTACTTCCTGCTCCAGATCTGATATTCTGAGCTTCTCACACTGTTTACGTGTTTAATGAGTTACATACTAGTTTCAGACGTCCATCCATTTCTCTCTCAATTTCCTCCTTTCCTTCCCTATTTCCCCACTAAAATTATTTCCATACTTCTACTTCCCGTCCTTTAAATCCAACCTCCTTTTCTTACTCTTCCTTTCATTCTGTCCCTTCTGTCCTCCCTTCCTCAGTCTTCCTTCCCTTTTGTCATTTTTTCACTTCCCATCTGTCCTCCCTTCCTCAGTCTTCTGTCCCTTCTGTCCTCTCCTCAGTCTTCAGTCCCTTCTGTCCTCCCTTCTCAGTCTTCCGTCCCTTCTGTCCTCCCTTCCTCAGTCTTCCGTCCCTTCTGTCCTCCCTTCCTCAGTCTTCCTTCCCTTCTGTCCTTCCTTCCTTTCTCTTCCTTCCTCCCTACCTCAGTCTTTTGTCCCTTCTGTCCTCCCTTCCTCAGTCTTCAGTCCCTTCTGTCCTCCCCTCCTCAGTCTTCTGTCCTCCTTTCCGCAGTCTTCAGTCCCTTCTGTCCTCCCTTCCTCTGTCTTCTGTCCCTTCTGTCCTCCCTTCCTCAGTCTTCCTTCCTTCTGTCCTTCTTTCACTTTCCATCTGTCCTCCCTTCCTTACTCTTCCTTCCATTCTGTCCTTCCTTTCCTTCTTTACTTCAACCTTTTCCTTCCTTTAGTTCTCTCCTTCCATCTCTCTCCTTCTTTCCTCCCTCGTCCCAATACTTTTGTCTCGACTCAGGCGCAGTCGTGATGAGAGTTTGTTTCAGTTTTATTACACTTTCTGAATCTCACTCCTTACTGTTCTGAATCGTTGCATGTCTCTGACTGATCAGCCTTAAACCACTTACAGGTGACGTGAATAACATTATTATTATTATTATTATTATTTTTTGTCTCCGGACAGCGGCCCTGTTCATCGATTTTTACCAAGTCAGCAGGTTTTCAACATTTTGTCCCTAAAATCGATGTTTGGAAGCAGAAAAAATGGGCAAGCGTGAGAATTTTTGTCTAGACGTCTGGATCGGAGTAACTCCAAAACTGCAGCAGTTGTGAGATGTTCCTGATTTGCAGCGACAGAGTGATGAGCAAAGGGCAAAGGCTCAGTGATGATGTTGGCCCGTGTCCTCCACCGAAAGCTCCTGCTATGAACACGTGAGCATTAGGACTGGACCACAGAGCGGAGGAAGACTGTGACCTGGTCTGATGAATCTAGGAGAGTGTGAGGTGTTGACTCGACCTCCAAATTCTCCAGTCTCAGTCTAATCGAGGATCTAATGGAGGTGCAGGAAAAGTCTGATCCATGGAGGGACAGCGAGAGTCTTTATCCAGGTCCCCCCCCCCCGCTGTCTCTCTTCTGCCTTTCATTTCTCAATGCAAATGAAATCTGTGCGTGTGTGTGTGTGTGTGTGTGTTCCCCACAGCTTCCATTCAATAAAAGAATAAAATGAGAACATTGCTCTCAACCGCTCGGCCTGATGGGAGTTGGTGTTTTTCATCAACACACTCTGACCTGCAACCTGTATCAAAATATCTGTCCTCACACACACACACACACACACACACACAATTTTGCTGCCTCTGAGGAGCGATACACTCCCTCTCACTTATCCTTCTCTTTTTGTTCTCTCTCGTTCATTTCTGGATCTCAGAGGGATTTGCTGTCCAGCAAACAATAGGAAAACACACACACACACACACACGTCCTTCACCATCACTGACCCTACATTTTCTTATTCTCGTCCTGCTCAGTTTGATGGATGGCTGCGTCCACATATTTTATCCTGTGTGTGTGTGTGTGTTCATATTCATCCCTTTCTCTTTATATATGTATCTTTGTAAACCTCTTTTAGTTGTTTTTTTCTGTCATTCATCCACTAAATGTTTTTCCTCCTTTCCCCCTTCCTTTTTTCTTTGATCCTTCCTTTTCATCCTTCTTCCTTTTTCAATTTCTAATACTTTCACGCTTTCCATCCTACTTCTTAACTTCCCCTTCTTTTTTGTTCCTTTTATTCAGTTCTACTTTATTTTATTCTTCCATTCTTTCCTTTTTCTACACACTTGTTAATCTCTCTCTCTCTTTCTCTCATGATGTCCACTCCCATTTTTCTGTGCTAACTCAGACACGGCTCTGTGAGAGATGACTGTGTCTTTCTCTCTCTCTCTTTCTCACACACACACACACACACACACACACACACACACACACACACACACACACACACACACACACA
>JAOVVB010074200.1:0-13882 GCA_028570985.1 Heterobranchus longifilis
ACCAACCGGTTGATACGTCGCTTCATGATAAATGCATCAAAATACATCAAAATACCAAAACGACTCAAAATTTGCTCCACCAAATGGTAGAGTGGTGCCTCAATATTCCCATTAATTCCCATATATTCATGTTAATTCTCACTAATTCCCATATATTCATGTTAATTCTCATTAATTCCCATATATTCCCATTAATTCCAATATAGAAAGTTTCCAACTCTTTTGCAAAAAAACAAATTCCCAAAATTCCCGAGCTTAACTTCCCATGGAAAATGTCCAGAAAGTTTCTGGAAATTTACCAGAAACTTTCCACTCCTTTGCAACTCTATCCCTAACACTGTCTGTATCTGTCCTGAGGGGATAGGACGCTCTAAAGGGTTAAAGAGAGGTGGGTGTGGTGGGTTTGTAGTAGAAAGACCACGAAGAATCACACCTCCATCAGCGCGCACACACACACACACACACACCTACACACACACACACACACACACACTTCCCCTGTAAACCCATAACTCTTGCTTACATAACCCACCTGCCTTTCCCCGACCTCAGCCACATCCTGGGAGCATCAAGGAGGAGGGGCGGATGACAAGGGGCTGTTAAAGATAAGCGTGTTTACTCTAACATTGTGGGGGAAGTTGTAGACATCCTTATCATTGACAATGAACAAAGTCAACAATGGAAAGAGTTTAATTTTGTGGTATTGGCATCAGTTGCAAGAATCTGACAATGAGCAATGGGAGGCAAAAAAAAAAGAAGTTAGAAGTTTTCCCTCACTTTTATTTGCAGTATTATATCACCGCAGGACAGAAGACAAACCGAAGCCTTCTCTAAACTGGCAGATGAAGTTTTTGCACAGCACAGTAGCGTGGCTGGTCAAGTTGCAAGGATGACGTCGTGGTGTATCACAGTCAGAGCGGTAAATCCCGATGGTGCCGTCTGTGCACAACCTCAAGAGCAGAAGCGGAAATTACTGCTCCACCAGAACCCGTTTTTCCATTCACAATAATGTGCCAAGCACAATAGTAAAAGCACGGCACTTGCGCTGTAAAGAACCCTTTTTAATATTCTACATTTTCACCCCTGATCTCACCGCATTTCAAACCCAGGGACATTCCTCCATGACCAAATCCTATGCCTGTGACGGCTGACATCATCACTGCTTTGCCCATTTGCTTTGCCGTTCTTGAGAAGAAACAGCCGCGTCACCCAGAGACCACGTTGAGGGTGTATTTCGGTTCCCTGGTTAAATAGAACATTTGAACTCGGTTCTCTGGAGGGCCAGCCAACCCGACTGTTGGGACCGAGGAACACAGCATGTTGTGCAGTCTCACATTCAACCTCATTTCCCTTCCAAACCTTCATCCACTTTGGCCAGACCACACATCCTTAACCGTTGATAGTTCTGCTGGCTTGCTTATATGTTCTCCTTTACACACAACCGCGCAGTCACGACCTCAGATAGGGATCACATTCAGCCTCGCTTGGCTGCTAAATACCCTCAATTGCATTTAGGGTTTACAACCGAGCAGAGCTTGAGGTACCCCTCAGCATTTATAAACAGTTATGATCGGATTTGCTCGGTGAAATAATCTGAAATTAGTATTTTTCTGGAAGGTCAACAGAAATATGGCTGTCAAGTCGACCGAATTTGCACTGCACATTCTACAGTCGTGCTGTTGATTGCGGTTTAGTGTTGGCTGGGCTGCCAATAAAAATGCACAGTGGATGGGTTGAGCAGGAGGTTAGAAACGGCTGCAGCAGCCATGATAAAACATCATGTGGGCAGCTGGTAAAGTTACTTCGAGGACTTATAAATCCAGGCCTGTTTTGGGGTGTTAAGCGCCCAGAATAGGGGGCGTGGTGGAATCAGAGATCCGGGGGGCCGTGTTACAGACACTTCTTAACTCACAGATCCTGTCTTAACTGTTTGGTAACCATGGTAATTAGGGTTAGGACCTGATTTAGGAAAAAAGCCATTAGATGAACAGTTCCTATCCTAACTTAAGATAGGAAAAGTGTATTACACAAGCATCCCCTGAATCTTAAATAAACTCTCCTAACTTTAGGATAACTGTTAAGCTGTCCTAACTTTCCACCAGGTATTGTTACCTTACTATTTTAATCACTATGTATGCTCTTTTATTGCTTTTACACAACCAACAGCGCTGCCTTCCTCTTCCTATCACTTATTTTCTTACTGATAGCATCAACGCTCCGTTGGATGCCGGATACCGTGGAGACTGTGCCTGCTATCGTAGCCCACTCTGTCTTTTATCTCCCAGAAAGAACATCTTTGAATTTCTCTACAGATGTCACCAACTCCTCCAACTCATCTGTCTTGAAGTAAAGTGCCCATCTGTGTTTTTGCTCCATTTGTTTGTATTTTTCAGTATCTTGTCGATGAGAAAAACAACGGTTACGTAGTTGTTTAGCTCGGCGAGATGAGAAAAGTAGCATCGGTTGCTAGGTAACAGACGTAGAAGTTGGTACCCGATGTTGGATTGAGTATTTAGGATTTGCTCACCTATAGTTAGGATTTGCTTCTGTAATACCACATCGGGAAAAATCCCAGACTCTCCCTATCTTAACTTAAGACTTAAGATAGGAAGTTTCGGTAATAAGTTTAGAGCTTTACAAATAAATCGCACCTTGTGAGGAGGCATGCAGTGAAATTGCTAAGGCCATGTGAAGACAAACAGATGGGTGAATTCATTATCAGGTAAGAGAAGAGACAAAGAATGTGGAGGCAATTTTGAAAGTTCACACCCTACAATATTGAGATGTCTACAATGAATGAGCAAGGGTGGCAAATCAGATTGAAATAACTGTTTCAGACTTGTTAAAATATAGCACAGGCGTAGGGGGCGGACGCAGCGGGCATGTCCCCCCTCAATATTTAGAACATGTGCATTTGTCTCCCCCAATAAAAACATGAATATAGCAGAGGACTTTTATTATGACAGAATTAGTGACATTTCCACCATAAATTGATGCAGAAAAGGCAGAAATTGGTGCATAAAAATTCACCAGAATGCAGGAAATTAAGTATTTGACGCTCAAAATGTCCTGGAGGAGGACCCCCAAACTTACAGACGTGCATTGCATTCAAAAAAGAAAAAAGAAAATTAGACATCTTATCTCATAATTATGAGTTACTATCTTGTATTTACAAGAAAAGTTATCATAATTGGGAGTTTAGGATTTAGTAATTATGAGAAAAGATCTCATAATTATGAGATTTCGTAATCACTAATCAATAATTATGAGATGTATGAGATCTTTCCTGTAGTTACATCTAATTGTTTTTTCTTTTGTGAATGCACTGCACTGCGCCGTACAACCCCCTCGTTTCATATGTGTCCCCCCCACAAATGTCAAAACAAAACCTACGCCCTTGAAATATAGTTATTTCTTTATTTCCTTTCTAATTGGCGTGGGCGAAAGTATTTGTGATAGGAGCGGGTCGTAGCTCTATGCTGCCGGGAGGTCGTGCTGGGACAGTAATGCACCGTTATCAGACGAGAAGAGAGAGGTACGGGTGGTGATGGAGGGGGGAGGTTGATGTGCCATGTGATGCAGAGAGAGGTGATAATGAGCCTCATCTTAGCTTTCCAGACACCCCCCCCCGCTCCCCAACACTTCCACACTATCAGTGCCATCTGCTGCTCTGATTGTGCTTTGTCTACAGTACCGATGACTAACTGACTGGCAGCCCTTCCTCTCTCCTCTGCGCTGTCTCTGCGAATAAGCATGTGTTCTTCATCAACCTCTCTCTTTCCTCTCATTGTGCTCTTCCTCAGTATTTCGGGGATTACAGCTCTGGCTCATGATGAGCTAGCAACTCCAGCTCATCAGGGCCGAATGATGCCAGCGCCTTGGCATCCGTAGATCTTGGCGGGGGGGCATCAGTGTGAAATGACAGCCAGTCGTAACTGGCTGGCAGCATACTGACAGATCTGGCTCAAATGCCACTTTACCCTTCAAAACGGCCAAATCTAGCTTCAAAAATCAGTGAAGCGTCGCTAGTTAAAGCCTTTTGGAAATGATTGTGGGGGTCACTGACATTTATCTGGGAGAAGATCATTTGAAAATGAGCCAGGCTGTTGTAACTAAGAGATCCTGGGTTTAACCAGAGTGCCAACACAGCACACAGCGCTGTGTGGCTTGCCTTTAATTTAACCCTGCTGGACTGCAGCACAGCTGGAGGGAGCCCTGTTTCGCTGGATACAAATCCTCTGCTAGTACATTGTGTAAACCCCGACACACACAGACACACACACACACACACCCAGAGTGGCTCACACACACAAGGGTGCATTCCTCTAACCCAGGGCAGGGATTGGTCTCAGGATCCTTCACCTCATTTAAAACCCTCATGTAGCAACTGAACCAAACTTTGGATCAGGTGGGAGTTGATCCAAGAGAAAAATGTGTTTGTGTCTGTTGTTGTCTTTATGATGACCATAAGACTGAAGACCTTCCCTGTCCATTTCTGGGTTAAAGCCTTGTGCTGAGCATGTTGGAGTTATTTGTTTATAGTTGTATTTGGTTTAAAATTTAGCAATACGTCTTGGTTTTTATGTTAAAGAGACATTTCAGTGATTTAGTGTAGCAGGTCCAGGGACAAGAGACATATTAAAGAAAGAATGTTTAAGATTGATGCAGTGGAGTGTGTATATATAACGCATCTCCACTTCCTCTCACTGTACAACATTGAAGCCAAAATATCCCGGATACGGGCGATGCCATCTTGTAATTTTGGAGCCAGAGTCTGTGCAGTAGTGATCGGGTGGTAGGGCCGTGGTATGGATGTCCCGCCCATACACCCACCTGACCAATTGTGAGTCAATCACAGCTGTCAATCATGACGTTGCATCCTGTTTATTATAGCATCAAATAACTAAAACAAAACGTATCACAAAAATGAACACTTGAACAAACGTCAGCATCATAAGAACTACGTAAAATGACAGAAACCATCTTTGGGAAAAAAATAATTTGATGTGTATTTGATTTTTTCGTTTGGCTCGTGTCCCATCCGCTAACATTGAGGGGGCGGGACTTATGACCTATACTGTAGCCAGCCACCAGGGGGCGATGAAGATGCTTTGGCTTCAGTTTTTGAGAACCACATGAAGGAAGGAGGGACCTCCTCTGGTCGGGGTCTCCTCCTGGTGGAAGTATAAGGCTTTATGCCGACACTGCTTACATACCCAGCCAGACTAGATGGTAACCCCAGATCTCTGAAAGTCTCGCAAGATGGGTAAGGTTTAGGCATTAACCTCAAACTGTATGGTTAGAATCGGTCGTCTTGCAAGAGTAATTTTTAATTTTATTATTTTTTCAAATCTAGGTTTCCATGTAGACACGACCTCATGTCGTCTATCTTTGTATGCAGTCTATGGTCCCTTTTGGTAAAGCTCCAAAAACAGTGGGGAGTGGCAGACTCCGCCAGTAACAATCACTCTATAGAGAAGCAATTGCTCAGTGCACATACGTTGAGTGGCAATTTCACAGAAATGCTGATGGTATAAAAATTGGATTTAATACAATGAAAATCTTGATGATTATAAGTTGAACAGACAGGTTATAGAGGCAGATGTTGGGAAATAATTGTGGTGAATTGTGGGTTCTCATTAGGATAGAAGTACAATAATGTGTATGTCCACATGTGTATGTTGTTCAGTGTGTACATGTGTGCTGTGCAATCCACAGGCTGCTTGTTAGTACAATGTCAGACATGTCCATCAGTGACATCCCTTGCTGCTCCGCAGGCGAGCCCTGGGTTTCAGAGTCTTAACGTGTTGTTTGTTTGTTAAATCCTTATTTAATGTGTATAAGCATGCAGTGGGAGAATTTTTCTTGACCTTCTCTTTCTGTCGGCTTTGGTTCGCTTTGCCGGGGAAATAAATGCAGATCCACTCAAACTTTTTTATCCCACCCTCTCACACATCCTAGCACTCTTTTTTTTGTTTTGTTTTTTGTTTCACTAAACCTCGGCAGTGGAGGCTGACTTTCTGTAACTGGCAATCTCAATCAACAGCGAGAACAAACGAGACTTTCCCTCGTCACCTTTGGCTGTTGGCGAGGCTTTTGCTCCAATATGAGAAAATGTAATTAAATTAGTGGGTGCAAGGGCACAGAGTATCGGATAGGCCTGAGTGACAAGCGAAAGTGCGAGACAGAGAGAACTGGAGGCCGGATGGGTCTAATCCCGGTCCTCCTTATCAGTGCCGACCTCTGGGAGGCGGTGTGCGGATCCTGATCCTCTGGGGGCTCCTTTTGGGGGGGGGGAATGCCTTTTATACCCCCGTCTGATCAGACTTCAAAGGCGACGCGGGGAGTGGCGGTCATCGTTTCTTTCATTACCAGGAGCTTTACGCTAATCTGCGAGGGCACACCTGACGCCCCTCCCCTCTCTCACTCCCACAGCCCTCCCCACCTTTTCTTTCCGCCAGGGGGGCTAAATGCTGTGTAATCTGGGTATAAAAGAGCCTTAATCCTCAGCAGCCGGGTCTCGTACTCCTGCACCATTACCTGAGGCCGGGATAAATTCCCGAGCTTGTTAATTTGTTAATCAGAGCTGGGTTCGAGGAAAGGCCTAGCAGGGATCAGAGATGAGTCAGAGCAGTTGTTAGTCGCAGGGGGAGTTACAACCTCTGACCTCTGCAGGAGGAAGACAGTGTTAAGAGTCTGTGTTTAATTTGGCATGTATCTGATCCACCAACCAGCACTTATTTTAGTGAGAAATCGTCATTTTTGTTTTAGTCTTCTCCCACTAAAACAGCGCAGTTAACCAACGGAGGCTGGTAGCGAGTTGAGGCGACAAAATGTAAAGTTTGTACACAAATACAGTTTTATCTTTATGGATTAAATTGATGCCAAATTGACAGGAATACTGTCGACATGCCATCTTTTATCTTGTGTTTCTACAGTTATGCCTTTTTTGCGGACATGTAAGGAATTGGTACAGCCTTTCCTCCTGCAAAAAAAACTCCCCATAACAAGAAACACGCTAAGGACGGGAGGGAGTGACCGTAACAACCAGAAGTATGTGGCGTTCCGCGTCATGTGACGTGGCGTGTCATGTGACGTTGTGACGCTCTGCGTCATGTGTTGTTTCTCGGCATGTGATGTTCCGCGTCATGTGACGGTGATGCACGGAAGTGATTTAATGTCTCAAATATCATGATTTTAACCCAAACCACAACCTTTTTTTCTAACCCTACCAAGTTGTTTTGTTGCCTAAACCTAAACGTCCCACCACAACGTGTTTAAAACCATGTGCAGGTATGAGGGCTTCCACTGTTAGGGTGCTAATTTAGGAAACGCTCAGATGGGTCAGAACATACGACCTATATGATCGTATGGTTTAGAAGACTTGTTGAATTGTTATATGTCATATGTTTGGTGTAATATTTTCCACCAGGAGCAGGATGGGAAATAATCTAAAAAAAAACAATGTAGTTGTTGTCGTGCAAGTAATGACCCTGCAAGATCCAGTCTTTGCAGAATCTAATCGTCTGTGACTAAAAACTCACATTGTCTTTAGATGAGAGAGGGTGTCAGACTTTAGTCTTTTCAAAGTCTCCTGCTGTATGGCTGGTATTAGAGATCAGTTTAATTGGCTACCTGATTGAGTTTTTGACTGTTGGTTAGACAAAACAAGCCAAACGTCACCTTGGACTCTGGAAAATAGTGATGGCCATTTTTCACTGTTGTCTGACATTTCATAGACTAAGGAAGACAGGTCGGTCCTCATTGTTAGCTGCTGCCCCAATATGAATACAGCAACATAATATTAAAACTCTGAACCAACTTGTGGCCCACAGTGGACAGTCTTTAAAACACTCAGGGTTTCAGAGAAATGTTTGACAAAAGGGCTCTTTTATCATTCACACAGAAGTTGTAACATGTTACTCAGAGTTAAAGAGTAACTCGTCATCGCCGGCTGTCGAAGCTCCTTCAAAGAATAATAGCCCCGTGAGTGGTTTTCACTTGTTTTCCCTTCAGATCAAGGTTTGCATGCTGCAAAAAAAAAAAAAGCAGCCGCTAATTGGCTAGCATTGTGGGGTTTGAGGAGGACGAGCAGAAAAACATCAGCAACAACAACATAAGTGCAAAAGTCAGTGTACTTTCTAGCTGTTACATTTCCTTTCCTTCGAGAAATAATTCCTTTTCTGGATTTTAGCTTGGGGAATATGTGAGCATGCATCAAGCCCACATGGAGCTTTCTTTAGGTCACAGGCGTACAGCCAGAGCACGAGACAAAACTTGGAACAGATTTTACTTTTTTTATGTTCGTCCATTGTAACAGGAAAATGAATTTCCACTAACTTCATTTTCAGCGCCCGAGCTCTCAGTAGCATTAGAGTTGATTTGCCAAGGGCCTCTGGAACGGAGAATGTAACAAGAAGTGTTTGGCTTCACAGTGCAGCGCTGGTGTGAACTGCAACTCCCTGCCCCGGGCCTGTTCTCGTCTTTCCCTGGGAATCTGCAGAGATAAAGATCGATGCGAGGGCTGGAACCATGCCCCCCCGCCCCAACCTCTTGCTCCGGCACTCATGCCCCCGTATTTCATCCTCCACATCCTCATCTACTTCTTCTTCTCCTCCCTTTCTCTAAATCTCTATTTATCTTCTCATGACCAGCAGTAATTACAGCCGCTCCTCAGCCTCACACTGGAAAACGAGGAGAAACTGGTGGAGTTGTGGAGTGGACGAGAGTCCGAGTTTAATTCGGTGTGTATCGGATCCACCAGCCAGCTCTTAATTTGGTGAGAAATCGTACATTTTTGAAACAGTTTGCCTCACATTCCCACGATCTTCTCACATTAAAACAGCGCAGCTAACCAGCGGAGGCTGGTAGCGAGTTGAGGCGACAAAATCTGAAATGAAGTTTGTACACAAAGACAGTCTAAATACAATATTTATGGATTATATTAATACGGAATTGACAAGAATACTGTTGACATCTTTTATCTCGTGTTTCTAGTTATGTGGTTTTGCAGACATGTAAGGAATTGTTAATATTTCATATTTCTTGTAATGTAAAATGAAAATGTATGCACAACAGTTTGTATGAGATCTTGCGAAAAATTACAGTGTTATAAATAAGGATGTTACAAAAAAATAAAGAGATTTTTTAATGAACATTAAAGCTTAACAACAGCAACAAAAAGTACACTCAGATTTTTCAGGGATTCAGCTGCAGAGCGCCAGCCGTTCAAGCTGAGCTCATTAGCCCCATTGATTTTAACTTAAAATAACAACACTGACTTTTAGTTTCAAACGGGACATGAACACCGGTCTCCTGGGTGAACGACCTGTTTGTTGGACCCATCCACCCCTCCGTCCTAAACGGACTTCTTGGTCTTTTATATTAAATTCCCTCACTTACTTGTTTGCTCCCGACAGAGCTACTACAGCCACTAGAGGTCGCCGTCTACAAATAAAATGTCAATATAAGCATGTAATAAGCATGGGCCTCCTGGTTCACAGTTACGTTATCTTTATTACAGTGCATTACTTTTCGTAGGAATTACTACTGAATGTGAACAGTCTGACTTCTCCTCCTCTCTTTCTCTAAATCTCTGTTCATCTTCTCATGACCAGCAGTAATTACAGCCGCTCCTCAGCCTCACCGCCAGAATGAGCTGTTTACATTGGGCCACTTGCCTCTGGCTGCTGTGGCCAGCCTCTCATCCCCCATGGAGCCCAGCAGGAGCAGCCACACAGTCACCAAAACACAACCCGGCGCGACCCAGTGCCCATTGGGGCCCCAGGCTCACCCAGGCTCCCACCCATCTACTTGTGCTCCGCCCAAAAACCCTGCAGAGCTCCATCAGTCATGTTCTTCATACAAACCTCTTTTTTTTTTTCTCCCTCCTCTTTCTAGTGGCAGCTCTCTACGGTTTGGAAATCAAACCCTGCTGAGGGAAAAGCATTTAATTCGTTGAAGGTTTTAGTGTAAAGAGACAGGTCTAAGAGCCAACAGTTTCTCCCGCACGCTTTTTCCCTCCGTGTTTTCTGTGCCTGAGGGTTGAAGCAGAATGAAAGACCGTACTCCCCTGTGCTGCCGCCGCGCACAGAGAGGAGGTGTGTTTGTTTACACACAGGCAGCCAGGGAGTGCTGTTTAGAGCCAGCACACAATCCTTGTAGTCAAGCTGATGATGTGTTGCATTTTGGGTGGGGCCGGGGGGGGCTGCACCATTCTCCGGCCCTTGGACCCATGCAGGTGCTTCCTGTCTGCCTGCTGGAAAAGTAGGACTGCGGCCCGTGATGGACCAAGTCAACCGTGAGCTTTGCGCCGGTGCTTCTCCTGCAATGCCCTGTGGGAGCAGCAAAAGGGCTTTAAACATCCAACTGCTTTTTTTTTTTTTCTTTGCTCTGTCTCTATTTTTCTTCTTTTCCACCTCCCACACTTTCTGCTGCCGTTCTCTTGGACGCTCGTAATAAAAGAGATACATTTGTCACCGACACCTGCGCATAGTTAAGCAGGGAGCTTTGCTTATTGTGCATGTTCCTCCTCCTCCTCAGGTGAAACAAAACACATTTGGTAACACTTTGCACTAAGGTAAATAAAGCCACGTCGCTCCGGTTCAGTTCAGTTCAGTTCAGTTCAGTTCAGTTCAGTTCATTACACATTAGAACGGTTATTTTCATATTTTCATTATCAGAAGTTGTGGATATCACCCAGTGTTAGGGTCAGGTGATAGGTCAAATTTTCGGGGGTTGGGTGAAGAAATAAATTCAATGAATGATACAAACACTGCATGTTGATTTCTTCTCATGGACCTGACAGGAAAATTATTTTGGTGCAGTAAATTTCTAGTGTCAATCAGCTGCTGAAGACTGGTGATCCAGCCACTGTCTCAACTCCTCTCAACTCATGTTTTTTGGGGTTTTTTTGGGGGTTTTTTTTACAGTGTGGAAAGGATGACTGAACGCACTGCTCAGCTCTTCCAGAAAAGATTCCATAATAAACAGGCTAAATTAAACTCACAAACTGTCAAGGTAGAACTTATTCTTACACTTATCTTCCTTATTAAACAGAAAAATGCAACCGTGCACCTCCTAAAGTAAGTTTCTGTCTTAACTCATCGTAAAACACACGTCATTCAAACTCTAATAAAACTCACCCAAACCATCTTTCCACTGTTCCAACAATCACCTACTGTGGTTTGGTTGAATTAAATCCTTAATTCACCGAGTTAGATGTGAAAATATCTCCGACTCGGCTGCGCACAGGGAGGCACAGAGGCTCCGCGGAGGAGCGGCGCTCGAGTCAGATCATTAAATTAGCAAAATAAAATAACTATCGTCCAAATAAAGAGCAACCGGCGATGTAATCAGCCACCGTCCGATATATTCGTCTGATCGCCCAACCCTAGTAAACACTGGAATGGATATTTGGAGTAATTTTTGGCATAAAAATGTTTTAGTTCTTTTGTCCCAGCAGAGGTTTTATGTTTGTTTTATGAGTGTGTTTGTATGTGTTTTGTGGCGTGCACCTGATCCACTAAGCAACGACACTTTAAACTATCACAAAACTATCGCGAAATGTAAAACAGATCTAGGATTTAGGTACATGTACAATACGGGTAATAATCAAATTTGTTCTGTGGAAATGCAGCTTAACGTATACCAGTGAACCATGAGTTAATGAGAAGCTCCTAATCAAATTCGATAGAATAGCTAATGATTAGTTAAAGGGGACATTTAATGCTAATTGTCAGGGTCTTACTTGTCTTTTTGGGTTCCTGATTAACTCAGATCCAGCTGCTGAGCGGCACAAAACCACTCATTAATTACTAATTAGTCAAACATTAGACTAGTTACTGTTTCTGTGCCCCCCCTCAGTAAAGTCATACATAATACTGAGTATTTACTAAGTATTCCCTCATTACTGCATCATTATCTTATAATTACTTGTGCTTTTTGTGTCCCTTGTGCTTTTAACTCATCATTATATAGTCATCCATAAGGAAGTATTAATAATGATTCATCAATTATCAAGTGGTTTGTGATTCGTTCCTCACTTGTTTCTCAATTAACTAATCATTAGCTACTCTAAAACAAAATGTGATTAGTGGTTACTCATTAACTAATGGTTAGTTCCTGATTTGTTCCTCATTTCCCTGGCAACTACTCCAAAATGTGTGTGCCTTATTGTAAAAGTGTTACCATGGATTCTAGCGTAACCTGACAGTGTATTGTTGTGTTTGCTTTATTTTTCCGCATTGTTCTCCAGAGAAGCCCGGAGTTGTACTTCAGTAATAATCCCTAGACAAAGGAATATTTTGGCAGATGTTTCCACAAATGAGAAGGGATTTACAAGTTTTAGTGCCAGCTGTGGCAGTTCTATAAAGTATTTATATGCTCCCTAAAATATGCATTTTATGTGTAACTGGAGCTGTTGTCTGTTAAAGGAGTGCAGGTCGACCTGCCGGAGCTGCGACGTGCTTCTTGCAGAGGGCTGTGTTTTGTGTCTGGATAGAGGCTCAGTTCTGTGAAGATCATTCTTGACTTGTGTCCAGCTGGCCTTGCCCTCATCTGTAAAACACAACACCAGGAGGGATGGAGCGACCCCTGGTGGCTGCAGCGTGCACTTACAACTTCAGAGCCTTCACTCTTCAAAGCAGCTTGTCAAAAAAAATGATAAGTCCTCGAGAAAGGAACATGTCACCGGTGGTTTTTGGTGAATTTTTAGTTTGATGGCTCCCCACCGCACTTACATTCATTCCCTTTCGTTTTACTGGCTGACTCACTTTTCCCCACCTGTCATGCTTATGTTTTATGTCTGACACAAAAGCATTTAACCAACAAGCTCTGATTTATGACTCCTCTGAAAGGTGTAATTTGAGGTTTCTGGTGGAAGCTCGGAAAAAAAAACCCGGGGTGTCTCGTTTGCAGTCAGTGACCGGGCGGAGCTGTGATCATTTGCATCCTCTCCCCCTCTGACACCCGAAGGTTCAGTACCTGCGGTGAAGTGAGGAGGTGACAGAATACATGAACAACACCTCTTCTTCTCCTCCTCCTCCTCCTGCACCACAGTGTGAGTCATCACCAGTCTGTCTGAGAGGACTAATAACGGACAGCCCCGGCAGAGGGAGTACATTAGTCGCTCGTAAAAAGAGCTGATGGCACTCGCTGGCAGGCTGCTTTCCCTATTGTCAGGTATTTCGTTGGCCTCCCCCCTGAGGGTATCTCCATGGCGATGGGTGCAGTTAAGGTGGTGTTTATTCCTAGGTAGCTCTGTCTGCCTCCGTCCGACGCCAGGAGTCTGCGTCTGCTGATAAGGCCCGAGACGGGCTGGGAGGAGACAGGGACTCAAGGTTAATACTCGCAGTCTGGGAGACGTTTGCTTTTGCTTTAGGGTAAAGTTGTGCAAGAGAAACTTTATTTCCATTTGTCCAATGGAAGTGCAACATAAATGACTGTATTTCCATACAGCCTTGTGAACTAGTTTATGGCATGGACGGCACCACTTAAAGGTCCTGTATTCTGCTCCTGTTCAGGGTCATACTTGTATTTTGGGTTTCTACTAGAACATGTTTACATGCTTTAATGTTCACAAAACACTTTATTTTTCTCATACTGTCTGTCTGAATATACCTGTATTCACACTCTGTCTGAAACGCTCCGTTCCCAAAAAAGGTCCATCTGCTCTGATTGGTCAGTGTTTCCGGGTCTTCTGCACTCTCTGCGTCTCTGCACCGTCATTGCAGCAGGGAATGACTGTAATGACACTGTTGCTGCACTTTCTATTAGTGGTCGACCGATATGGGTTTTTCAATGGCCGATGCCGATACCGATATTTAGAGAGCAGGACAGCTGATGGCTGATTTATAGTGCTGTTTCTTGTGATAAAATAGCC
>JAOVVB010074208.1:0-13881 GCA_028570985.1 Heterobranchus longifilis
GGGGAGGACCTGCAGGCGACCGCCGTGCGTGTCCCATGTGAGTACACATACATAACTTAAGTCTCTAAACATATGTTTTGTTTGAATTCACAACATTGAGTACTACGCATGCGACGATATGAAAATTTCATGTCACGATTATCCTGGCCAAAATTATTGCGATTCACGATATTATCTCGATAATCAACAAAATATTCTTAAAACCTTGAAATGGCACTAAAACACCGTGGGATCACTTTACCTTACATTTAGCTTTGTTGTGACTTTTATCTCGAAACATTGCGCTTTTTTCTTGAAACATTACGACTTTTTTCTCAAAATATGACGATTTTTTTCTCATAAAATTGTGAGGGTTTTTCTCAAAACATTATGACCTTTTTCTCAAAAGATTAAATTTTTTTTCTTATTTTAATGAAACAATAAAAGTCAAAGTAAGCTCTGAAAAGAATAAAGACATTTATGTTTTCTAAACTTTTTTAAAAAATCTTACTGGAATCAAAACTGGAAATCGATAAAATTTAAAAGCACATTTGTTACTTTGTGTTTTTTTGCTTGTTTTTAAAACATGGCTGCAACTAATAACTATATTCATTATCAATTAATTTATCAAATATGTCAACAACTGATCTATTAATCGTTGAAAACAACAGTGGAAAATGCTCACCACAAGTTCCCAGAGTCCCCAAATTTCTTGTTTTGTGTCCCTAATAGTGCAATGATGCAAAAACCGAGAATAGCAGCAAATCCTCACATTTGAGAAGCTTAAACTACAAACGCTATTCATTTGTCCATCTTGTTTCAGCGCTGGACAATATTGACATTATGCAGCAGAAAAAGCTCCTTAAAAACAGAATTGTCTTCCTAGTTTTCTACTTGAAAAACGTGTGGCTTCTTTTACTCAGCCGTCACTGTACACTGCAGGCACAGAACCATGTACAGTAGTATATAAAACCAGTATACATAATTAATATTCCCTGAAGAAAGCAGTGCAGCGGTGCTTCATAATCTGCTCTACATTAAGTCGAGAGTTAATAGAGACTAGTGGATGGCGTTGCTGCAGAGAAACTGCAAAGTATTGGCTGCACTTCATCACCAGCTGCTGTGAGTCACAAACAGGTGTCGGATAAAGAAAAATAAATTTTGTTTATTGGGCCTCTTTTGTTTTCAGCGTGGTAGAAGAGAAATAGAGGGTGACACATCAGTGTTGCCGACTGTCATCCGCAACTCAGTCATAAACAAAAACCTTTCTTTCATTTGGTATGACATTTTTTTTCCAACCAAACAAAAATAGCCTGTCAAACTACAGCCAAGTTTTAGGCAAATCCTGAGCAACGACATTACAGAAGCAACAAAAAAAGGCTTATTTTAATACTACAATGTTGTAATGATGCATAGTAAGACATCAGACGATATGGCCAAAATCTTCTGTCCCGATATAGCTCATTTCATATCTCATTAACGATTTTCTGGTAATTTTATAATTAAATAGTCTATATGAAATTGCTACATGGGAAAACCTGTTTTTTGTATTCTCCTGTGTGAATTAAATACGTGACAAATTAAAAGTACTGAATATTTTCTCATTTAATTAAGAATTTTAGCGCAAAATGAGCAGTTTCAGGTGAAATTATCGAGACATAAAAAATATATATTTCCAGCTATACATTGACTACATGCATGCACACAAATACAGAGGAATCAGAGTAAGAAATGAGCTTAGTATATCCTTGTTATGATCAATTTTAGACAACATAATTATGGATCACGATATCAGGATAGAGGTTTTCATCACAATACGATTCCACTGAACGACAATAAATTATCATATTGAATTATTGCCCGGCCCTACTTAGCACTACATCTGTGAGAAAGTGTCCAGAGACTATAAAAGCAGAAGTTATTTTTTTATGATTAGATGATTTGCATTCTTGTGATAAATAAGATTTATTTCCCAGCTGCAGCAGGCCAAGTAAAACAAATGAGACATTTTAACACACTGTGTGCAAATATCATCTATAACTGTATATTACAGAGCCAGTACTGTAGGTAAAATGAGGATGTGTTTTTTTGATGTTTGGATGCAAATTAAAACAGCAATCTGTTTTCTTTTGTGGCATTTGTGGCAAAACTCAACTCTTGAATTGGTGTTCTCTGATTTGATAATAACCACTTTTTCCTTCTGAAGGCCTGGACTAAATACATGGGGGACTGTGTCCATGGCTGTCGTTAAGACGTCCCTGGGGAAGCTGCGATGTGCAAAGCAGCGACCCGAGTTAAATGGGAAAGAAGCCATGCTTAACAGGAACAAGGGGCCGACAGTGAGCCTGGGTGGAGAGGGGCATTAAAGCACCCATGTCTCCTGAGGTATATCAATCCTGTTTTTAGTGGCAAAGTGCTAAAAAAAAAAAAAAAGAAGCCTGTATTGATTTTTTTTTGATTGATTTTCTTTATTTTCGTGTCATGCACACAAAGTGCCCAACCCTCAAGACACCGAAAGTACCGTTGCAGTGTTCAAACATTTCATTTCCTGACAGAATTACAGGTTATTTTACAGCTCGCTCTTAAACAAAATAGTCTGCCTTCTCTCTCCCAAGCTCGGCAAGTAAAATCTGAAGCAAAAAAAAAAAAAAAAGGTTTCCTTCCTGAAGCACAACTCAGGTTTTTTCATGGGTCATCCAGCCAAAAGAAATCCACATAAATCTAAAAGGTACATGGCTTATGTCCTCGTAAAACAAAACATGCTTTTGTTAAAATAGGCTAAAGACGTCATTAGGCATGGAGCGATATGACAATTTCATGTCATGATTCATCAAAATATGCTTAAAACTCGGCTGCTCCCGAACCACAAGATCCCGTAAAGTACACGCTACAAGGTTTTGTGCCGCAAAGTGTGCTGAGACAGTCTCACATAGCCAGATCTATCTCCACAGCGCTGTGTCCGCACTGGGGGGGGGGGAGGTCTGGAATTAATGTTTTTCACTCTGGTATAGTGGAAACAACTCCCCAGCCTGTTTATATTTCTTTAAACCAATCACAATCATCTCGGGTGCCGCTACGCCCCGACTGCAGCGGAGGGACTTTGAGAACCACACGGAAGGAAGGAGGGACTTCGGGTCTCCTCCCGGCAGAAGTATAATGTGTTCAGACCAGACGTGAATAAAATAATCTACTCGCTTAATTTGGGCGAGTTTGGACGCTGGAATCTTTTCAACTCGTGTGAATGAGCCTCATTCACGTCATCATGCAGCACAATTCACGTCATTCGTGGAACTAATGTCTTTATATTGACTTTATATTGAATTCATTTGCGTGAATTAATTTATTCGCGTCCGGTGAGAACACGACATGAGGCTTTATGTCGACACTGCTTACGCACCCAGCCAGACTCGGGTTTATACCTGCATGGTGGAGTTTATATGGGTTACCAAAGGTACTATAATGAAGGTGTTTGGTGGAAATGCAGCTAACGCCGTCTCATGGGAGAAGCTGAAAGCCAGATGCGTCTCGTACAGACGCTAAAGGGTGCCGCGATGCGTCGTTATCAGACGGCGAGTGACACTGACCACGCGTCGGTGTTTGGCTCTGCACAGTCCTCTGCACAGCTTCTGGCTGTGTGGCTGCTATTATCTTGCATGAACTGTCAACATTGATTAGTGGCACATATTCAATTCTACGATGCAAATGTGCGGATCCTAACTGGTCTGAACTCTAGCACACTATGCATTTCTTACAAAGACAGTGCGTTGTCAACATCTGCAGTGAAAAGAAACCCCCATTGTCTTCCACCGCCGGCGTCTACCTGAGGAGAGACAGGCGAACTCCAGGCTGTTAAACCGCTGCGAATCAGGAGAATAGACTTCAAAGATAAGCTGATTTATACACAACTTTTCACCTCAGGAATGCTGATATGGGGATGTTAGCATTTGGTGAGACAGGAATGTTGAAGCCGGCCCGGCTCTCTGTGATGTAGTGCACAGAGGGGCCGTGTATTATTTCATCTGTCTCCAAACACTCCATCTTCTCTGCTCTCTCATGTTGTTTTCAGAGGACGGGTATTACGTTCTATTCACAGTTCCTTTTTCAAATACTGATAAACATGATTTGCGTGAGCATGCATTAAACAAAAATACACAAACAGAATCGAGAAATGTAATCTATGCAGGATTTGAACTTTGGAAAGTGGTTTCAATTAACAGCGTTTTTACAGTTCACTGAGAGAACTGTGGCATATTCATTTATATGGGAATTATTGAATCGAAATGTAAGTTTTGCTTGAATTAATAGATATGTTTCAGACGCAGTATGGAGGATTAGTAAGTTAGAATACAGTCACAGTTTTCTATTTTTCTCCCACAATTCTTAGGGGCAATTTTTATATAAAAAATGTTTGTTGCAGTGCATATTGTCTTCATGCAGACAGTACAAGCAAATATGATCATAACAATCTTATTTAAATTAATCCTGCAGTCCTGATTCAGTCTGCAGCGTTTTCCTGAACGTTTGTGGAAGACTTTGGTGCACAGATACACATAAAATTTAGCAATTTCACATCATTTTGCAAATCATTTGCACATCGTTGTCCTTCAGAAATGAGACTGTGTACATGCCTGTTGTACATGCCATGGTTAATGTGAAACGGTCGCAGTTTGGTCGTGTTTAGGCAAAAAAAAAAAGCAGACTCGGTTAGGTTTAGGAAAAGATCGTGTTTTGGTTAAAATCAGTACATTTGTTAAGTTACTTCACTTCCGTACGTAAGCACATGACGCAATTACGCACAGAACCTAGAACATGGTGCCGTTTGTTTGTTAAGTTAAAATAACTCAACGTTGAGTTACTGGTGTTCATGTGCTGTTTGAATGAGGTCTTCTGGGTCAAAGTCCGAGACGGACTTTCTTGGTCATTATAACAAAACGACAAAAAAACAACACAACACAAAAAAACAAAAAAACAACAAAAAAACAACAACAAACAACAAAAAACCGACAAAAAATGACAAAAAAACAACAAAAAAAGAAAAAATCAACAACAAAAAAAGACAAACAAGACACAAAAACGACAACAAAAAACAACATAAAAACAAGAAAAAAACGAGAAAAAAAACTACAAAAACGACAAATAACAACAAAAAAGACAAGATAAAATGACAAAAAATGACCAAAAACGACCAAAACGACAAAAAATGACAAAAAACGACAACAAAAAAACAACAGAAAAAAACCCCCGACAAAACGTTACATGACTTCGTGTTTTGCTCCCTTCAGATGACTTGAAAAAATAACCCGTTGTATTGGTAAAATCAAACCGTATGTTCAGACACATGTAGACAGTTTCATCACATATTGAAATGCGCTTCATTCCTCAGACATGAAAAATGGATTACAGGAGAACAAATATCAGAAGTTGAAATTATTCAAGGATATCTGAAGGCCCTGAGGGGTCGAACAGCACGTTATTCCCAGAAACACTGGCAGGATAAGAGTCGATGACTCAGGCCGCAGGTCCGTGTAAACAACGTCTGTGGGCTACTTTGAACGTAGTTTTTCACTTTTACTCCTGCAGACCTGGACACACCTCCCCCAGTGGTGCACATCACCGCCGTGTGATCCTTTATGGATCTCAGAAAGTTTTCTTAGCCTTCTCTCGCCTCATCATCCGCCCCACCTCTCCCCAGTCTTCCTTTTCATTTCTCCTCTTCTGCCATTCTCGCTGGTGATGAGAAGCATTATTTCTCAGAGCCTTTACACCCGGGAGGCCGCTGCCTGGCTTTTGGCAGACGTTGATAAGGGATGATGCTGCGGTTGCCAAGCCATACAAATTATTTCAGGAATAAAGAGATCAATAGCATCTTTTAGCAAATCCTCCCCCTTCCCAGACCACCGTTCATTTCGAGTTTATTTTTTCACTGGCAGAATAAAAGTTCGGGGAAACAAAGAAAAATCTGAGGGAGGCAAGTTTTAAAGTGTTGTGCACCAGAGGTCATTCATAAGAAACACGGAAACACAAATGTCAGCTTTTCTGTTTGCTGAAGTTGTCATTCTCAGGATGAAAGCTACAGCTGTGTGTGTGTGTGTGTGTGTGTGTGTGTGTGTGTGTGTGTGTGTGTGTGTGTGTGTGTGTGTGTGTGTGTGTGTGTGACACAGTGCATGTTCACCTCAGTTTCTTGCTTTTAAGCTTTTAAATGATTATAGGAGTTTTGAGAAATACACTTATTTGTTTTCTTCTCGAGAGTGAGATTTCAGAAGTACGGAGCATCAGCTGCGACGTACGCATTCCTTCAAATGGGCTCGTGTTCACCGTGTTCACAAGAAGCGTCCGTACAAACGCTCATCTCTTGTGGTATTCAGAAATTCAGTTTTCTGAAAGCTCAAGCTGTGCATCCGTAGGGGGCGCTCCCCAGCGATTTCAAACAGAACTGTCATGGCGGCTCGTTTAGAAATGATCTCTTATTTTTTGAAAATAGTTCACCAAAATGTGTTTCTGAAAACATTTTAGGTAATTCATTTTAGACGGCTGCAGGCGCTCATTTGCATAAAGTCAGTCTGGACCTCAACTTCATGCAAAAGAGGAGCGTGCACCTCGACGGTCTCAGTCTCTCGAAACTCGCCGCGACGCTACCAGACTGCATTGCACGGCTGCTTACATACTGTAGACTGGGAAGTGTGGAAACAACGAGAGTTTTGTTTGCCTGTTTTCTTGCCTGCTATCTGGACTTTTTGGTTAACTGCACGCCGTGTGCGTCCTTCCTCTGCTGCCTGCTTTCCAAAGTGTGACACTATAGAGACCTAAACCACCTAAACCTGGACCACCAAAAACTACATCTGGAAACCTGCAGTATAGCCGGAGACGCTGCTCGTTGTTCATCAAGAAATAGTTACAGCATTCAACAAATTGTCCTTTTGAAATCTCTGTTTGAGTGCAGATTAAACAAACAAGATGCAACTCGCTAATAGCTGCGTTCTGGATATAATAGCTGGAGAAAGCCAGGTTAGCTGTTTCCTCCTGCGTCCCATGTTTAAGCTAAGCTAGGCTAACCGCGTCCTTGCTAGCCTCATACTGTCTGACACACAGAGAGGTAATGTTCTTCTCATCTCACTTGTGGAAAAAAAGCAAATTAGCTTCACAAATGACAATGCAGCTAACACATTCAGGCAGTCTGCCTTTTTCTTTTTTTTTTTGTACACAGCAGACGTTCTGACATTCTGTCACAGCGACAGAAGCGCAGCCGTAATTAATTACCTTGATTGCTGCGTTCCGCTCAGGTGTGTCAGCTGCCGGCCCTGGTTTTGTGTCTGATGTCGCACGCGAGACTTCAATGGACAATTCAGCAGAACCGCGTCAGGAGGTACGCCTGTGATTTTCCTGCTTCGACAATGCCTGTTTTCTTTTGTGTTTCTTTGCAGAATAACTGTCTCTGTGGTTCAAAGCGCCGACGTTACAACAGGTCAATGATTCAGACTTTGTGGATAAATTCTCTCCTTTCTTTCTGATTTATTCAGGCGGTTTGCTGTCCGTCCTGCACAGAGTGACTCGTGCTGAATAAGGTAAGGCATATTTTAAAAAACGCTGTGTGAGCACACAAACACCTGATTACAGGGAGACTGAAGACTAAAGAAAACACACTTGCAGCCATTGACTTACATGCTTTTTAACCAACCGGACACAGTTAAGATCTGCAAGCATTTTGTTGCTCAGTCAGAGTTCAGAATCAGTTTTATTGCCAAGTAGTTTTAAGGTACAAGGAATTTGTCTTGATGTCACGGTGCATAACAAGAAACAACACAAACAAAAAGTAAACACAAAACAAAAGTAAAACCAAAAACAAGAGCATTTGTACAAGTGAGAAGAAAGCACAGCAGGAATATGTAAACATTACGTTGTGTATATTTCTGCTGCCACTGACAGCTCATCTGTTGAGTTTATCATTATAATGAGAAACATTTAGAGATTGTTCTCATTATTAACATATACTAACTTATTTAGGTCAAACAGGAACATTTTTCTTGTTATAGCAACACACTAACTTATCTCATTATAACAAGAAATGTGTTTTAATGGGAAAAAAACAGATCTGAGCACAAAGGGAACCTTGTAGTCTATGGAGACTGTGTGTGTATGTGTGTGTGTGTGTGTGTGTGTGCTCTCTAATTTGTTACTATTGACATTTTCTGTACTTTATTATTTCTTAATGAGTTTTACGGAGCAGTGAATGGTTTTATGGGACCTTGGTGGGAATCGCATTAGAATGCGACACATGATGACTATTCAGCTTTTTCTCATTAGTGTTAACTGAAAATAGAAAGCTGCACTTTTTCAAATTCATAATAAGCAGAGTGAATTCTATATCCTAAACAGGCTTTGTACCTGGTTATTTTGACACCGTCTGCTGTGCTCATCCAAAGCATATATATTAAAGGGGCATATTATGCTCATTTTCAGGTTCATATTCACCCTCCGTTTCTTTAAGCCCCCCCCCCCCTCCCGAAAAACCCCAGTGTGCTCTGATTGGTCAGTGTTTCTGGGTCTTCTGCATCTGCGCTCTCGGGGTCTCTGCACCGTCGTTGCAGCCGGGGAATGACTGTAACTGTAAAAATATCTAATTGCGATTATTTCGACTGATATTGCGATATGATTCACGATATTGAAGGAATGATCATTTTTGCATCATTATTCTCATCTTTGTTGAAAAATATATTAAAATGATCATGGTGGGATTTTTTGCGCAGATCTGTACCAAACAAAGATTTTCGGCCCTACTGTAGTGGCACTTTCTTTTCTGTAGAGTTGTGACATCACAACCTTACAGGAAGTCTAACAGCTGGTGTAAAGGCACAGTTTCTGAGTACGGGCTGTGTGCATTTCTCCGTGGATTGAATGTTGTGATACTTGCACAGTATTTATACAGCACGTAGACCTGCTTCATAAATCTCACTTTTTCCAATATGGGATCTTTAAACAAAAGAATATATCACTATATCATGAAAGTATCTTGTTATAGGGAGAAACGCTAACACAGAATGTTCTTGTTATAAAGAGAAACGGTTGCAGCAGTACACTGCTGAAGATTTCATCCAGCTCTTCTTTATGGTTTATTAGTTAAGGTCATTGTAATGCCAGCGTCTGGTTAGTAGCACCGTATCTCTACACATACCCTGCTTATGCTCCGTGCATAATGATCTACAGAATCTGTCCCAGATCTTTCAGTGTAAATGGAAGGAACGGCCGGACATAATGGGGTTTCTGCAGCCCTAAATGAGACATGGATATGAATGATGGAGCATTACGATGGTAGTCTTTGTCATTTCGGCCATGTTGCAGCTTCATATCACTGTGCTGAATGGCCCATTACTCATCATTGGAGATGAGTGTGTGTGTGTGTGTGTGTGTATGCAAGTACTGTATGTGCAGACAGAGAGATGGAGAGATAAAAAAAGGATAGTGCCTATAGCCTTCTGCATCTCTGAGGTTTCTGTGTGTAGGCAGGCTTTTGTTAGAAAATACGTGAACTCATCACATCAACCCACTACAGTTATTTAGACTGTTATTATTCCTTTTTTTTTTTCCTTATTATTATATTTAGAGAAGAAAAGCGAGATAATACAAGGGTGACAGGAGACAGACCTCATCATGGTTCGAATTAGAATTAAAATAGACATTTTAGAATTGGTGAAATGAAAAATATGTCTAATTCCCCTACTGTATCTTTCTTTGTTCCTTCTCATTAAGTTGTCACACCACATTTTATATCCATTTCTGCGTGGCAGTTGTTGCAGTTATTATCAGTAATTATGTCAAAGGCACAGTGTGACACAGCTGCAGCCTGAAAGAGCAGCTTCTGTCAAGATGTCCTTGAAAATGGCAATTAACCCCTAAGTGCTTCAGTGGAGCTGCGCAGCGGTCACAGGAGGTTGTGACAGCGCTGCGGCTGCACGGAGCCGCGGCTGGAGGAGTGTAAAGTCAAGTGTTTGTGAAACAGATTGAGTCAGACCTGGGGAGCCTAGAGGTTAGGGACTGGGCCCGTGACTGAAAGGTTGCCAGTTTGGGTGGAGAAAATAAATGAAAAAGCACGCACCGCTCCCTCAGACTGCTGCAGACTGTCCTTGATCTGCGAAGAAATCCTAAACTGCTCCCAGATATGAAAGTGTATAACTGTGTGCATGCTCAGTGAAATTTCCCCAAAAGCTTCACTGAACTTCAGAGGTGATGTTTTATTTACCTTTTTTGGAAAGAGCCAGGCTAACTGTTTCCTGTCTTTATGCTAAGCTAAGCTAACTGGCTGCTAACTGTACAGTTAGCTTCACATTCAATGAATAAATATTAGCATATCTCAGCTAACGCTTGTTAAAAAAATCCTGCATATGTGAAAATAGTTTGATTCCTGCTACAGTATTGAGAAATCATACTCAAAGAGCAAGTATGTTGATTTTTTATTCCGGAGCATTACCCGCTGCAGAGCCAAACCTTTCTCCTGCTGAAAGCCATCATTTGAGGTGTAAAGCCTACTTGTCAGAGTAGGTAAACCTCTGACCTCTCGTATGATTGAAACCAGCCGTGGTTCGGCACATCATATTATTTGATGTCCTCGCCTTGATCGGTACAATCAGTCACGCATTAAACGTCTACTTCATAGCTATTCTGAATGTCACTCTCTCTCCTTCATCTCTTTTAAAAAGGAAGGTCTTTAGCTTTGAGTGAGCAAAGCGCCGAGGCGCCACTCCTCTTCTGCACAATGTCTCGGCACACGCAGAGACGGAAAATCCTTAGACAGAAGAGTTATTTTGCTCTACATTTTTTTGATTCACCATTGATCCGAACCATTGCTAATCGACTGCATGTCACCCAGTGTCTTCGTAAAAATGACAAAACACTTTGCACAATTCTGTTGAAAGTCTACCATCTCTGATGCTGTTGTCATTATGATTTTTCACCAATTTTGCAGCACCACCCTTTTAAGTTTTTTACTTTTTACCTCACTTCCACATCAAACGTTTCGTCTGTACTGAGGTTCTCAATGCTCACATTATGAAACGGCTAATGAAAATGAAAACCTTTCACCTTTTAAGTCCCCCTCTTTAGAATAATAAAGAAAAGCTTTACAGGA
The DNA here is from genome assembly GCA_028570985.1 of Heterobranchus longifilis. Taxonomy (NCBI): domain Eukaryota; kingdom Metazoa; phylum Chordata; class Actinopteri; order Siluriformes; family Clariidae; genus Heterobranchus; species Heterobranchus longifilis. The sequence continues at coordinate 11,099 of JAOVVB010074208.1, forward strand.
AAATACATAATGCTGGAAACTTTAAAGTGGGCCTATCAGAAAGGAATGCTCTGTCAGAGTAAAGGCAGACGTACAGTGGGCACTGAAGTAAATGACAGCATTAAGCTTCGCTCATCAAGGTCGTCAGAGAGAAAACTGTCTGTCACCAACAGGAGCAGGAGAGCCAGGAGCACAAAGACCAGAACAAAAACAGCACGATGCAAACACATGAACTACTCTGTATGTATAGAGAAGTCACATTTAGCATTCACTGGGAGGCTGTGTCAAGCAGACAGGATAAGTACCTTTTTTCCACAGCTGTGACAGCAGCGTTTTATATGACCTTAAGACGTGTAGCGCAGCTACATCAGAGACTCTGCAGAAATAAAAGGACCATATTGATGGTTTTGGATGTTTTGGCCCATTGCCTAAAAGCGAGGCAGCGAAGCATCTGGGTCTGTCTGTGACCGGCTGCGATGCCGTGTGATATAGAGGCATTAGTATTAAATTGAGATGGTTTCATCACCTGTTAAAAGCTCTTTGTAGTCGCGTTTTGGGGTTTTTCCATTAAATGTTTTACCGTCCTTTTCTGGAAATGCAAATCTGACGTGCCGCGGCGGCCCAGGTGTATGCAAAAGTGTCTTTTAATAGCAGTCCACGTCCATGTTTGAGAACCCACTGAGTACACACTGTACTCGAGACCACCTTTTAAAGTGGACTCGACCACGGGTCGACCCGTCGTGCCCGGGTACCATAGTCAAGAGTACTCGGGTCTGGACCTGGGTCCCCGATGTCAAATCCTCCTCAAACTAAGAGAACTGATGAAGGCATTTCCTCGACATTTGTACTTTTTATTCTAGTCAGACAAAGTTGAGTTGTTTTCTAGATAGTACATTTTTTTTTGCAGGCATTTTAACACACTATCAAAGTTATGACCCACCAGAGTCAGTATTTATGAACTTTTCCGCTGCAGCTTCTGCAAATCTGAAACAACAGGTCTGCTGTCAGTCTTTTATTTATTTATATCAACAGACTCTCACCTACTATATGTCCATCTGGCAAACCATAATACTTATTATTCTTTCTTCCCAGCGAGACAATGGTAACTAGAATCATCACGTTAAGGACACAGCTGCTGCAGGGTGAAATCAGCTAAATGCCTGAAATGAGGCTGCATCAAACCTCTTATTAAAACAAATGTGGGCAGAGAGTGGATGGTTACACTGATCGCTTATTCACCCACTGAAACCATAATTACAACCATAGCTGAGCCCATTGTTCTCCTTTTAAACGTGGCGTCGAGCCTGCAAACACCTGCTGGAGTGAGCTGACGCTCGTGATGAGCAATTAGAAGTGCGGAGTTCAACACGCTCCACACCTTTTCTTTTAATTTGCTTTTGTTTTTCATGATCTCTTCCATTTTTCTGACATCTGTGCGCTTTAATTGGCCTCTCTCTCTCTCTCTAAACGTTATTCAGGTGCACAAATCTGCGAGGGGGGGTGAGTGTGAGACGGAAAGAGCAATATAGCGTAAGAAAAATAAAGTGAGGAAGAGAAAGAAGAGAAGAAAGCAGAGAAAGCAGAGGAGTGTGAAGTCTCATTTAGCTGCAGCAGAGTCTTTCAGCTTCAGTGGTTGGTGTTGATGGAGGAACAGCCGCCCCCCCCACAGAGAACGGGACCAGCACAGCCTGATGAAATGACTCTTTTCAAAACGCCCTGATCACGCATTACAGCAAATTACTTCCCATCACACAGGGAAAAAAAAAAAGAAAAAAAAGAAATAATAAATAAAAGAAATCAGTGTGCATTTTCAGTGAACCATGGCACGACAGTCTGTGTGGCTGCAGCACCGGCGCTCACAGCCTGGGATGATTTGTGCTATACAAACAAGATCCGGGAAATAGTTCTGAAGTAAAACTGCTCACGTGAAAGTTTTTAAGACGAGGGTTCAAATAAAAGTTGTATTTAATAGACGCATCCAGTGCTTTTACATCTGGAGATACACTCCGTGTATTCATTAGGTCTGATCCATATTGCTAATTAACTTCCCCTGTGCGAGTCTTATCTCAAATTGCCTGTGCGCTGCACAGATGTTCAAGAAGCATCTTTAAAAACCCTGGGCCTTGTAACTGAGTCCCTGTTGAAAAAAAAAAAAACCTCCTGCCTCAGGGAATTATTTTTTGCGTCATGCAGTGACTTACAAGAAAACTTGGATGAAAGCAGTGAATGTCAACAGCTCTGAAGTTATGAGTGCAAATTATGTATGCGTCAACGCCTCTGTAAGTGGCAATTCACTCAGTACTGTATACATTTGCTTGTTACGCTCCCTCTAATGCTCAGCTCTTGTTTTTGCCGTCTGCAGCAGCTTTAAGAGTTTTTCATCTTAATATAGATGTTACCCCGAGCAACGGGGAGGAACAGCTCACGTTTACGCCTCCTGCAGGGAAACGTCCTTCACTCTCTCTGTCTAAAAACCATCACAAAGAGTCAGGAAAGGTGTGAGAAAAGTGGTGCACGAGAGGAGAAACGTGCGTTGTATAACATCTGGTGTGAGGAGGTGCAGGGAGGCTGTCCTGCCCCGAAAAACGACACCAGAAGTCATTTGTACAAGAAGCTTATTACAACCCATATTTACGTTTATTGTTAGGCAGCGACCTCTAGTGGCCATAGTAATTACGACGGGAAAACAGGAAGTCATGTAACATAGTATTAATGAATATGATTATTATTGATTATTAATGTCTCAAACAAACACAGAGATCGGTGACTAAAAGTCGACGTAACACATGCGTGATTATATCGTG